>SKCR01029761.1:0-241037 GCA_019454045.1 Zanthoxylum bungeanum
AAAAATTGAATTTTTGTGTGTTTAATTACACATGAAAAATTATTGAAATCGGAAAAATTTAATTTTTGTGTTCCATTGCGTTACCCGATAATACTGCCTAAAACTCCAATAAAAATTGTATCAGAGCGAGAATCCTATTATGAACCTATGATAAGATTAGCCCTTTAAATTTGATATTTAATATAATCTTTACTTTATGCATGCATGAATTTATTTAATTTGATTAAAATAAAGTGTATAACATCCTTTGCAGAAAATCTCTATTTAAAATAAGGTTTTATAATTAATATGTATTTGATATATGTTTCATGGTCCTTCTTGTCAATACGGCTTATAGATAAATTTTCTACGACTATATCTGAGAACATGCTAAAGCTGCGTGGATATAGCCGGTAGGAATTTATTTGTACCAGACTAATATTTGATATTAGGCAAATTCAAGCGAAAGCGAAATCCTGAACATGTCAAAGCTATTAGGGTTACGCGAGTATCTTGAATTTATCATTGACAAGTTTAACCTTGATATGCCTCCTAGTGAACGTTCCAAAGCTGTCATAACGAGAAACGATCAGGGCTGGAACCCAAGAGTCACTGGTGAGTGATTGGCAATGAGTTGTCTACCTAATGAATATACGTAGGCGAGAAAGTGCCAAAACTGTGAGATGAAATATATTCATGGGGTCCACTTTTCACTATTGTATTTAATTTGATTATTGAATATTTTGTATTCTGTTTGGGGATTACAGTTTTACATTAAATAGTGAGAAGTGTATTTTTAGATTAAAACTCCATGATATATTTAATGCTTTTGATATTATATGAAACTATTTTATAGCCGTTTTTCATTATCTATGTGATAGATTTGCGATGGCGGCTTCTTCAAAGAACTTATTTGCTCGTATGTTGGATACGAATAAGCTTAAAGGTGCTGAGAAATTTGCTGACAGAGATATGGATTTGAGGATTGTCCTCGGGTCTGAGAAGTTGAGGTCTGTATTGGAGGGTCATTTACCCTTGCTATATTTGTAGATAAGTCACTGGAGGAAGTTGAGACTTTCTAGAAATGGAAAGATGATGATTTAAGAGTTAAATCATATATTCTCAGTTCATTGGTTTAAGGACTAAAAAGGCAATATTTTGTAATGCCTGATGCATATAGCATGATGGTAAGACTTCGGAAATCATTCATGAATCAGGAACAGTTCGTGGTTCATAGAGTTGTAATGGAACTTTTCCATTCAAGACTTTATGAGGGACAGGCTGTGAGCACACATATACTTCATTTGATCGATCTGATCGAGCAATTGAGGCGAAGTGATTTCTCTCTGAATGAAACTCTGGGACAAAGTGTTATTCTTGGTTGCTCCGGGCGTCATATTGCTAGTTTGTGATGTACTTTAACATGAACTGGATTAATTGTTCTTACCATGAGTTACATATGATGCTTTTAACCGCGGAGGAGGATTTAAGGAAGGGAGTACTGACTCACCTTCTGAAACCTACTTCATTTTCTGCTTCTTCCCACTCCAAGTCGAAGAGGAAGAAGACGAAAGGAAAGAGAAAGAAAGGTTTCAATATTCCTCTGCAGGCTATGTTAGCAAAGCCCAAAAGAGTTTCTGAAGACAAATGCCACCACTACAGTAAGAACGAGCACTGGAAGAGGAATTGTCCAGACTACCTTGCCCAGATCATGATGGAAAGAGCATCGACATCAGATACTTTTATTTTTCCTATTATTGATATCTCCTTAGCTTGTGAAGCTGTTACATGTAGTTGGATTTTAGATTCTGCTTGTCCTGTTCACATTTGTAATCCATTGCAGGTGCTGAAGGAAAGTAGACGATTGAAATCTAGAGAGATGCAGTTGCGATTCGGGAGTGGTGACTCTCTAGATGTGATTTCAGTGGGATTATGCGAGATTCCCCTACCCAGTGGGAGACTTTTGTTAAATGATTGTTTTGTTGTACCAGGATGTGTCGCTAATATTATATCACATTTTGTATTAGATATAGAGGGATATCATGTAAATATTAAGAATTGTTCATTGTATTTGTATGACATAAGTAATATTAAGATCATTGAGTGTCCAAATAAGCATGGTCAGTATATTTTGCATGTTTCTCGAGATATCTTGAATACTAGGATTAATAAACATAAACTATCTGAAATAAATAATGCTAAACTTTGACATATGAGATTAGGTCATATAGGCGTGAGACGCCTAACCCAGTTGGTTAGGAATAGTTTGATTCAGGATCTCACCATTGAACCCTATCCAACCTGTGAATCTTCCATTCAGGGTAAAATGACCAAAGTCCCATTTTATAGTTTTGGACATTAAGCCACCGATTTTTTAAAACTCATACATTCTGATGTATATGGTCCCATGAGTCAAACTACTCACAATAGTTTTTCATTATTTGTTACTTTTAACGATGATGTGTCCTGGTATGGTTATGTTTATCTGATGAAACATAAATAAAAAACATTGAAAAGTTCAAAGAATTTCGTTATGAAATAGAAAAATAAACTAGTAAAATATTAAATGTATTCGATCTGATCGAGGTGGTGAATATATGAGTGGATAGTTCACTGATTATTTAAAGAGGAATGAGATTCTCGCTCAATATACTCATATGGGTACCCCACAACATAATGGAGTACTTGAGAGGAAAAATCAGACATTATTGGATATAGTCTGATCTATGTTGAGTTTTACAGATTTGCCCTATAACCTACTGTTGGGGTTGGTGCTCAGAGCGCCAATCCGGGCCGTATTTATGTCTGATTCATGAATACAAACATCCCATTATTCCATAATATTACTTATTTATGGTTGCACCTCTTGTTCTTATATACGTATTCGATCTGATTACGATTAGATTGAAACTAAATGTGGTTTAGTGATATGTATATATTAGACAAGGCCCGATAATATATAATGCAGTACACAGTTACAAAGTTAGTTTGTAATTGACATTGGAAGTGTCACTGCTATATGTATATTATCAAACATAGTTCCTGGTCAAGATTTGCTAACACGGGTCAGTTAGTCAAATCCGTTGAGACCAGTACATGTCGTATATCGAGACTTGGTCCGATGGTTTATCCCAATGAACCATGAGTCTATGGAGACTCGTATAGACGTGTAGGTGTTTATAGTGGATAAACACTGAACGGCCCACCGAAGATCTTAATGGATGGTACGCCAACGTCAATAAGAATCTCTCGGTTGAGTAGCATAGTGGTCCTTCGACTTGAGACACCACTGTGGATGTATGAGACATCCTCCACACACTTAGATGGCAGTCACGTCACCGATCTATTTAGATCAGACCTCCGCCTGTTCGTTGGGTGTGGATCGATCCTCAGGATATCCTGTGTGTGTCAAGATAGGATCCGTCAGTTCTGTGTACAGAGCATAGGTAGTCCATATATAATTAGCAGTCTGTTAAATCTGTGGCCACAGTATACATCGGAAGTAAGTTCCGAGTGTTATTTAGAGATTGCTAATAGATACGTCGACGAGATAATACCTATAGAGATTTGACGTTTACATCTATATCTCTGGGATTATCTGGATACCTGTGACGGAGGGATTATACGTATGCAATGACCTCGACCTGTATGATTCAGCTAGTTTATCCGTGATCGTCATAATCTACGGGTGGATAGATTATGTACATGAAATGGGATTTCATGACGGATATACCTGAATCTAGAGAGTCTCAATAATGAAACATACTCGTAGAGCACTAGAGCAACAATATGAATAATGATGATTATTTATAAATCGTTTAATCGTTAAACGAAAAATACATGCGAACGGGCCGAACCGTCATTTCCTAATTAATGTGTATTTGTATTTAATACATGATATTATTAAATACACATTAATAAATAGTCAAATAAAAGTATTTGACATATATCATCAATATATGTATTTGAGATATTTAAAGTAAATATAATACATATATTTGATATTTTATATTTAATTAATTATTTAATTATTTAATTGTTAAATGATTAATATAATTAAAATATAAATATATCACCAAATGATAAAGTTAGGAAATGATTATAAGTTGCAATTGTTGACTTATACATTAAAGGAAAAGGTTGTCAATTGATTTTGACTTCTTAAGATATTTGTTCAAAATTGTTTGAAAAATAAAAATATCTTTTTCCTTTATTTTCTATTAATTTCGGCCATAACACTTAAATATAAGAGTTATATTCTCTTAGTTGCATTTGTTGACTTAATATAAATATCTATAAAGTGTTTTAAGATATTTTATCAAGTTGATTAAATGTAAAGTGAATGAAAATGAAATTACAAGACTTGTATTTGCCTTTGTGAATTTCGGCCAAGGCAAGTTGGAAACAAGTATATATTGTTTTTCATTTCATTTCATTCTTAACCTAATACACTTTAAAGAAAAACTCCATTAATAGAAGCAAAGGAAGCTTGTGAGAAAGAAAGAAGAAATCAAAGAAAGCTTGGATTTTAGTGAGTTTTTCCAACTTGCTATTAGAAAGGAAACTGTTCCTTAGGATCTAGGCTTTAACATATGATGTTCTTAGGTTATTTCTTTCTTTATTCCTTGTGTTTTTGTTGATGGAAGTTTTGATGGAAGTGTTGAGCATGTATGATGAAGGAAGGTTGTGACTATTGTAGTTATAAGCTTTCTTTTAAGGTTTTGGAAACCATGTTGCTAATCTAGAGTTGTTGACCCACTCTTAGATGACCTATTTGATCTTGAGTTGTTTCATTGTGTTGATACTTTGATTGGATGGAAGAAAGATGATTGAAGTGTTGTATTTAACCAATTTGGTCTAATTTGTCCAATTTGATGAAATTGAAAAATTAGGGTTCATGACCAATTCCAAATTTGGGTATTTTCATATATGTTGTGTATTTGGATGTGTATATGATGCATATAAAGTTTCATGTTGATTGGATTACATTTGGATGTGTTTTGAGACATGAAATGACAAAAGGCACAAAATGCCCACCATTGGAGCATTCGGAAGGATGATAAAATGGGGATTTGGTGGTTTTTTGGTGTTTTGATGTTTTGAACATGCTAAGTTCATCTTAGAAATGATTTAGAATCATTCAAAATTGATTAGATCAATTTCGGACTAAAATGGACAAAATACCAAAGTAAGGGTAATTTGGTAAATTCACCTAAATATGATTTATTGAATTTTATTTCATAATTTGATTATTGGAATATTAAATAAATATGTTTATTTAATTAATCCGAGAAAAATTTTTGAAATCGGAAGATACGATCTTCCGCCGCGTTACCGGATTATGCCCTAAAAACCCCAACAAAATGGTATCAGAGCGAGTCTGATTCTAGGCCTCCATAAATGATTAGCTTGTTTTATTCAATGTTTAATCATGATTTCTTGACTTTATACATGCTTGGTATAATCTAATTTGATTAGATTTAGGGTGTATGACACTTAATGGAATATCCCCGCTTAATAAGGTTTTAAAGTAACTAGTATTTGGAATACTTGTTTCTTGGTCCGTCTTGTCAATACGTTTATAAATATCTTTTCGTTGACTACATCCGAGACCGTGCCTCTGCTGTGAGGGTGTAGCTGATAGAAATTTATTTATGCCGAATGTATATTAGATACTAGATAAATTCAAGCGAAAGCGGAATCCTGAACGTGCCCTAGCTGTCAGGGTTACGCAAGTAACTTGAGTTTATCATTGACAAGTTTAACCTTGGTACGTCTCCTTGTGGGCCTGCCTTCGCAGCGACAACGAGAAACGGCCAGGACCGGAACCTTGGAGTCACTAGTGAGTGATTGACAATTAGTTGTCTACCTGTGAATATACGTCGGCGAGACCGTGCCTCTGCTGTGAGTCGAAATATATTCATGGGGTCCTCTTCCCATTATGGAATTCGATTTAATTATTGAATTCTCGTCTTTCTTCGTTGGGGATTACGGCATTACGTAAAATAATGGGAGGCACTGCTAAGTTTAAAATATTCCATAACTTAGGCAGTGTATGTTATTATGGAAATTGCTGCTTGTTTGTTCCTTATTCTATTGTTTATATAGAATTAAACTTTTATTTACTGCACACATATTATGATATGTTATCTGACTAGACTCTTGGTTGCAGTTATTCTAGAATAGGTTCTAGATACTAATAGACTAGGATATTATTAGATTAGTCTAAACCATCGGGAACTATTGTTCCGATTTTCTTCAAAAATAAAGATGGTTAATGACTTAGTTTCTAAGTCATGATAGATAATCTAGATAGATATCCCTTTTAGGATATAATACTTTAGAGAGAATAGTTTCTTATGCAGTAAGAATTGACTTGAATTAGTTCATGTCTCGAGATTCTTGACTGGCATTTAGAAAGCCATATTAGGTATTTGTTTATCTAGTAATGACGTTTCTAAGCTTTAATTACCTTTAGAGGTAATGTGTCTGACACAATTTGCTAATCAGTTATTTACAATTGTTGTGAATAGTTGAATGCAAATAGTAAAGCTAAAGAAAGGAGATGCGTATATTTGTGTATAGAAAATATCGATTTTCACAATACTACAACTATAGGTATTGGATACCAGATCTCCCGTCTAGTTATTTGAAATATTGGTTAACGATTGTTTTGATATTTGATATCGGAACTTGCGACTATTGGATAGTCACTTGTTTTTTTATAAACAATTGTTACATATTTTATAATAACTAGTAGTGTCATTGACGTAGAGATAAACATTAAGAAAATTATTCGGTAAAGTAAATAATTTAGAACGGTGCTTTATGAATTTAATCACTTAAGTATGGATGCTCATTCCGTATGGTAAAGGATGGTTTGATACTAGATCACACCACATATCCTTATCCATTTAATGAATATTGTATTCAGGAAAGTGATTAAGATCTCGTTTAACCAATGATTGTCATTGGACCACCAATTTATTTAACTGATACATTGGATGTATGTAGTTTAAATGAATAATAATTGCTTAAGGTAGTTTTCTATACTTCGTAACTTAGTTGATGAATTGTCATAACTTAGTTACGTGTTTCTGAAGAACACATATTGAAAGTCTTGAAAGTATCAAGTACTTTCAATCTGTTCTGATGAAACGTAGATTGAACATTTTTGACTTGTTCAAATATATTCAATCTAAAGGTTTTAGAGAATTCTATCCTCAAAATTCATACATGTCTTTGAACTGTTCAAAGATCTTTGATACGATCAAACGTATGAATTTAAAGCAATTAGTTCTAAGGTTATTTAGTGAATATGATTCATATTCAATATTGTTCTTCCACGATTCCATCTTGATGGAATTAAGTAGTGGGAGCAATCGGATCTTATATGATTTGGTTCGTTTGATATTGAATGTTACCGAATTAGTTTCAATACTCTTGGGGTTATACTCCAGTAACACTAATTCATCTCTTTAATTAATGTTCCATTATTTTCTACAGTTGCATATATGATATGTATAGGTAGAAAATTTGAATCTTGAAAAGTTTGAGATTTCAATCTTTCTTTTATATAATAGTTATATAATGGAAATTACTTACACCTCGGAGGTATAAGTAAAAGTTTATCGTTTATTCTGTTTAATAGAATATTGTATTCTATTTAATAGAATATCTTTCCTACGATTCTAAGTACAAAATCGTTTTATTACTTGGTGTGTAACATCAGATGTTAACTATTGTAGAAAAGACTTGACTTATTGAAGTCAAATGTGAGAATGATAAATTATAATTGGAACTATGTAATTGATAAGATGAAACAACCCTTATACATCTTCTATACAAGTCCAATGGAATAACAGAATCATTCACGAGTATTTGATACTTAATGGTTCCGTTGTTTTCTTACTGAAGAAAAATTATCCTATAACTTGTAATGGAAGCGATATTTGATATCGATTCTGGAAGTTCACCATTGAACCTTAGATCTAAGATTGTTCATAGCTTACTGTGATCAAGTTTTGAACTTGATTAAGCTTTCATTATGAATTAGTTCATGATATGTGCTAATTGTTTGCGCAGCGAAAGCATTGTGAGCTTGTTAAAGGTTTGACCTTTACAGTATGACAGTGAGAAATGTTATACTCAGCAATCTATTGTAGATTCTGAGAAAACTTATCTCTAGTCACACTAAATGAACAATTAAAGATATATTGGTTAATGTTGATAATAAACTGTATATTTTAGCTAAAGAATGCAAAGTGGCGTTTTTGGATGACTTATTCAGATAAGAGATCAGTTGTGATTTCCTTATTTGAAGAGTTCATTCTGAAATGGCCCTAGAGTTTGTGTTCTGCTGAGATCGCAGTTTAGTGTGCTAGCTTATAGAGCCTATTGTAGACTCGGATAAGTCTTCCAGAAGTATGTGTTCTCTATTTTTGATATCGTCAGATTGTCTGATCTTGTCAAAGTATAAGAATACATATGTGATTAGAGGGTTAGTGGGAGCGTACATATTACTTTCTAGTGTTTATATCCTAACGACATTGTCATTATTATAGTAATAATGAGATGTTAGTAAGGTAAAAGATTTTACTAAGTCTTCTTTACTCCGTGAAATCAGTGGGAGTAGTCTTTGTTATATTTGATATAAAGTTTTTATATAAGATATAAAACCAAGAGACTTGTGAGATACTCCTATTATTCGTACATTAGATATGATCTAATAAAGGACATAACTAGGCTATCTGTATGACAGTTAGTATAACTGTTGGACAGTTATTGTTGTCTTATATAAGTATTCATCTTTCGTAAAGGATGATTCCTTTTTCGAAAGAGATATTGATTAGAATGTCTAGTCATCTTATGTATCATTTGATGATGACATAATAAATACTTTATTATGTGCGATTATCGATGTCGATTTAATCGTAATTGTTACGAGTTATTTTGACATCCTATAGACCATATGATGGATCTTGAAACACGTTCTTTGTGATCTTTGAGATATTAAGAACGAGTTTCTAATTCATGGAGAATACAGTCTGCAACCATTAGGGTCATATTAGTTTTGAGACTAATTATGACGTTAGACAGTCTACGTCATAAAGAGTCACAAATAATGCAGTGGGAATGTCACGAAGGATTCTACTATATAGTGGAATCAAATGCAACTTTTGAAGTATTGACTTATGAAGTTGCATAGTGACCTTTTAAATTAGAAGTTTTAAATTGGTGTTGTGCTTGCGGTTGTCCTCATAATATTTTTGGATTTGATCCCTAAATACTTGGACAACTTAGTAGCTGTAGCATAATACAGTTATAGCATCCATTTCATATTAATGTATAATTTAGATTCTACAAAATATGAATGATGTTGACTAAGAGAAACGATTAAGTTTGTTGACAAACTCAATATGTCATGGCGGACTTGTTTTTGTTGCCTACCTCTTAAGTACTGGGTGAGCTTTTGAGGGCCATGTGCATACGATGCACATCGAGACGAGTATATGATACCGTGGATTGGCACTAGAGCAAGTGGGAGAAATTGTTGGGGTTGGTGCTCAGAGCGCCAATCCGGGCCGTATTTATGTCTGATTCATGAATACGAACATCCCCTTATTCCATAATATTACTTATTTATGGTTGCACCTCTTGTTCTTATATACGTATTCGATCTGATTACGATTAGATTGAAACTAAATGTGGTTTAGTGATATGTATATATTAGACAAAGGCCCGATAATATATAATGCAGTACACAGTTACAAAGTTAGTTTGTAATTGACATTGGGAAGTGTCACTGCTATAGTATATTATCAAACATAGTTCCTGGTCAAGATTTGCTAACACGGGTCGGTTAGTCAAATCCGTTGAGACCAGTACATGTCGTATATCGAGACTTGGTCCGATGGTTTATCCCAATGAACTATGAGTCTATGGAGACTCGTATAGACGTGTAGGTGTTTAGTGGGATAAACACTGAACGGCTCACCGAAGATTCTTAATAGATGGTACGCCAACGTCAATAAGAATCTTCTCGGGTTGAGTAGCATAGTGGTCCTTCGACTTGAGACACCACTGTGGATGTATGAGACATCCTCCACACTTAGATGGCAGTCACGTCACCGATCTATTTAGATCAGACCTCCGCCTGTTCGTTGGGTGTGGATCGATCCTCAGGATATCCTGTGTGTGTCAAGATAGGATCCGTCAGTTCTGTGTACAGAGCATAGGTAGTCCATATATAATTAGCAGTCTGTTAAATCTGTGGCCACAGTATACATTGGAAGTAAGTTCCGAGTGTTATTTAGAGATTGCTAATAGATACGTCGACGAGATAATACCTATAGAGATTTGACGTTTACATCTATATCTCTGGGATTATCTGGATACCTGTGACGGAGGGATTATACGTATGCAATGACCTCGACCTGTATGATTCAGCTAGTTTATCCGTGATCGTCATAATCTACGGGTGGATAGATTATGTACATGAAATTGGATTTCATGACGGATATACCTGAATCTAGAGAGTCTCAATAATGAAACATACTCGTAGAGCACTAGAGCAACAATTATGAATAATGATGATTATTTATAAATCGTTTAATCGTTAAACGAAAAATACATGCGAACGGGCCGAACCGTCATTTCCTAATTAATGTGTATTTGTATTTAATACATGATATTATTAAATACACATAATAAATAGTCAAATAAAGGTATTTGACATATATCATCAATATATGTATTTGAGATATTTAAAGTAAATATAATACATATATTTGATATATTTATATTTAATTAATTATTTAATTATTTAATTGTTAAATGATTAATATAATTAAAATATAAATATATCACCAAATGATAAAGTTAGGAAATGATTATAAGTGCCATTGTTGACTTATACATTAAAGGAAATGTTGTCAAATTGATTTTGACTTCTTAAGATATTTGTTCAAAATTGTTTGAAAAATAAAATATATTTTTCCTTTATTTTCTATTAATTTCGGCCATAACACTTAAATATAAGAGTTATATTCTTCTTAGTTGCATTTGTTGACTTAATATAAATATCTATAAAGTGTTATTAAGATATTTTATCAAGTTGATTAAATGTAAAGTGAAATGAAATGAAATACAAGACTTGTATTTGCCTTTGTGAATTTCGGCCAAGGCCAGTTGGAAACAAGTATATATTGTTTTTCATTTCATTTCATTCTTAACCTAATACACTTTAAAGAAAAACTACATTAATGGAAGCAAAGGAAGCTGGTGAGAAAGAAAGAAGAAATCAAAGAAAGCTTGGATTTTAGTGAGTTTTTCCCACTTGCTATTAGAAAGGAAAATGTTCCTTAGGATCTAGGCTTTAACATATGATGTTCTTAGGTTATTCTTTCTTCTATTCCTTGTGTTTTTGTTGATGGAAGTTTTGATGGAAGTGTTGAGCATGTATGAGGAGGAAGGTGTGACTATTGTAGTTATAAGCTTTCTTTTAAGGTTTTGGAACCCAGGTTGCTAATATCGAGTTGTTGACCCACTCTTAGATGACCTAGATTTGATCTTGAGTTGTTTCATTGTGTTGAGACTATGATTGGATGGAAGAAGATGATTGAAGTGTTGTATTTAACCCATTTGGTCTAATTTGTCCAATTTGATGAATTGAAAAATTAGGGTTCATGACCAATTCCAATTTGGGTATTTTCATATATGTTGTGTATTTGGATGTATATGATGCATATAAAGTTTCATGTTGATTGGATTACATTTGGATGTGTTTTGAGACATGAAATGACAAAAGGCACAAAATGCCCACCATGGGAGCATTCGGCCAAGGATGATAAATTTGGGGATTTGGTTGCTTTTGGTGTTTGGTGATGTTTTGAACATGCTAAGTTCATCTTAGAAATGATTTAGAATCATTCAAAATTGATTAGATCAATTTCGGACTAAAATGGACAAAATACCAAAGTAAGGGTAATTTGGTAATTCACCTAATATGATTTATTGAATTTTATTTCATAATTTGATTATTGGAATATTAAATAAATATGTTTATTTAATTAATCCGAGAAAAATTTTTGAAATCGGAAGATACGATCTTCCGCCGCTTCCGCTGCGTTACCGGATTATACCCCTAAAACCCCTACACCTACGAGGTTATGCTCTTTTAACTGCTGCTTATCTTTTGAATAAGATTCATTCTAAAGCTGTTCCTACGACTCCATATGAAATATGGACCGATAAGAAACTGAATCTTGATTATGTTAGGGTTTAGGGCTGTGCTTCGTATGTCAGGGTGGCTCAGTAGAATAAGCTTTTGCCTCGAGGGTAAGAGTTTAGGTTTGTTGGATATCCTTCAAATAAGAAAGGATATTTGTTCTATGATACCAAACATCGAAATTTGTTTGTACATCGCTTCGTAAAATTTCTAGAAGTAGAATTTTTCTGAAGGATGTTATCATAGACAGGTTGAGCTTGATGATGTACAACCTGAGACCAATGAACCACCGAAGGAACCTGAAGTTCAATTAGATAAATAACCTTTATTACCCACACTCCGTTATTCCGAAAAGGTATCTAGACCTCCTGAACGTTTGTATTTGATACAAGAAAGGATTCTTGATGTTCTCTTAGTTGAAGAGACTAATCCTTATACCTCTAGAGAAGTGATGTTGGACATTGAGTATGTGAAATGGCAAGAGGCCATGAAATCAGAGTTATACTCCATATATCTGAATCAAGTTTGGGACTTGGTTCAGCTTCCTGAAGGAATTATTCTTATCGGTTGTAAATTGGTTTATAAAAGGAAGCGCGGGCCTGACGAAATATTGAAACCTTTAAGGCCCGATTGATAGCTTAAGGTTACAAGTTGCGACCTGGTGTCGACTATAATGAAATTATTTCGCTAGTTGCGATGCTGAAGTATATTAGGATTTTGTTGTCTTTTACTGCTTACCATGATTATGAGATTTGGCAGATGGATGTCAAAACAGCTTTTCTAAATGGATTTCTTGACGAAGAAATCTATATGGAACAACCAGAGGCTTTTACATCCAACGAAAACTCGGGCATGGTATGTAAGCTTAAGAAGTCCATTTATGGACTTAAACAAGCTTCACGAAGTTGGAATCTTTGATTCAACGAGATAATCAAATTGTCTGGTTTTCTCAAGAATTCGGAAGAATCCTGTGTGTATAAGAAGGCTAGTGGGATTATGGTGGTGATTTTAGTTCTCTATGTTGATGACATCCTGATCATTGGGAATGATATCGGGATGATGTATGGCATTAAAGCTTACCTCTATAAGAATTTCTCTATGAAGGACCTGGGAGAAGCTTCTTATGTCTTAGGCATAAAACTCTATAGAGATAGAGAAATGAAGCTTATTGAGTTATCCCATTCAACGTACACAGATATGATCTTAGAATGGTATAATTTTGGTAACTGTAAGACAGAAAATATACCGTTCAGACATGGCCTTCATCTTTCGAAGAAGATGTGTCCACAAACAGAAGATGAGAAGATTAGAATGTTTAATCAGCCTTATGCTTTGTGTTTGGGCAGCATCATGTATGTCATGTTATGTACTAGGCCTGATATCAGCTTCGCAATTAGTGTGACCAGTAGATATCAGTCCAATCCAGGTAATGACCATTGGATGGCCATTAAACATATCCTAAAGTATCTTAAGGGTACTAAGGATAAATTTATGATATATGGAGGAAATGAACAACAGGTTAATGGGTATACAAATTCGGATTGCCAATCGATCCTGATGATAGGAAGTCTACATCAGGATTCGTGTTTACTCTTAATGGAGGTGTAGTTTGTTGGAAAAGTTCCAAACAATGGTCCACAGTTGATTCCACTAAAGAGGCAGAATATATTGTAGCTTCTGAAGCTGCAAAAGAAGTTGTTTAGGTTAAGAACTTTATCACAAAGTTGGGAGTTGTCCAAAGTATAGAGAATATGATTCCATTATATTGTGATAATAATGGAGCCATTGCACAAGGAAAGGAACCGACGACGCATCAGAAATCAAAGCATATGGAACGGAAGTATCACATCATTCGAGAGATTGTGTCGTGAGTGGACATTGTCATATGCAAGGTCTCGATTGAAGATAATGTAGCAGACCCGCTTACCAAGTCCATTCCTCTGAAGTTATTTGATAAACATATGGAGTCGATGGGTATGAGATACAATCGATATTGACACTAGAGCAAGTGGGAGAATGTATTAGGGTTAGTGCTCGGAGCACCAATTTCTTATGTATTTCCTTGTAAATACTTTTGTAAACATTTTATTATGAATAAAATAAACTGTTTCTATAATATAATATCTCTTTATATATCGTAAAGACGTATTTGAACTTAGAATGATTAGTTATTACAAAAGTGTCGCTTATGACATTGAGTTGTATCATAACAATATCATTTCTTTAGCAGTTCCTGGTCAAGGTTTACATTACTTGGCCAGTAAGTAAATCCGTTGAGACTAGTACATGTCGTATACTGGAATCTAGGATTTCAATGGTTGATTCTCAATGAACCACGAGTCTCGGAGACTCGTATAGACATGTAGGTGTTTATATCGGATAAACACTGAATGAGTCACCGAAGATTCTTAATAGATATTACACTAACGTCAATATGAATCTTCTTGGGTTGAGTAGCATAGTGATTCTATGACTTGAGATATCACTGTGGATAAATGAGATATCCTCCACACTTTGATGGCAATCACGTCACCGATTTATTTAGGTCTGACCTCCGCCTTTTCGTTGGGTGTGGATTGATCATCATAATATCCTGTGTGTCAAGATAGAATCTGTTAGTTTTATGTACAGAGCATAGGTATTCAATACGGAATTAGCAATCTGTTAAATCCATGGGCCCATGGTACACTGCAGAAGTGGGTTCTAAGTGCTATTAAGAGATTGCTAATAGAAACGTTAACGAGATAATATCTATAGAGATTTGAAGTTCATATTTATATCTCTAGAATAATCCTGATACCTGTGACAGAGATTATACATATGCAATGACCTCGACCTGTATGGTTCAACAAGTTTATATGTGATCGACATAATTTACGGGTAGGTAGATTATGGACACGAAATTGGATTTTGTGATGGATATGCCTGAACTTAGAGAGTCTCACGAATGAAATATACTCGTAGATCACTAGGGCAATATTTATGAATAATATTGATTGTTTGTAAATAATCCAACAGTTAAACGAAAGATACATATATACGTGCTTTTTGGTTATTTATTAATTAATGTGTATTTTTATTTAATATATAATTTTTTCAAATACCATTAATTATTTGTCAAATTATGATATTTGACATATATCATTAATATATTATTTGGATTATTTAAAGTAAATATAATACATATGTTTAGATATTTATGTTTAAATAATTATTTAATTGTTAAATAATTAAAGTAATTAAAAAAATAAAATATCTAAGTTGATATTTTAGTTAGGAAATATCATAGTGTAAATGTTTGACTTTTACATCAAAGAAAAAAATTTACAAATTGGATTTGAATTCTTTAATTTTGTTTTGTAATATTAACAAAATATATTTTTCCTTTTAGGCCATTTTCGGCAATAACCCTAATCATATATAAGGTTTCATTTTTTCATTTGCTTTACAAAATTTTAAGCTTCTAAAAACGTAAACAAAAGTCGTTGAGAGAAATAGAGAAGAACTATGAAGATTTTTCAAGAAAAATTCTAAATTAGTAAGTAATTTCAACTTTTCTTTAGAAGGAAAAATGTTTCTTTTTCTCTTGGCTATAACATATGTTGTTCATATGTTTCTCTACTCTCTTATGTTTGTGTTGGGATGTTTGGAAATTTGAATGAAAGATGTATATATGTATGTTAACAAAATATGTTTTTAATGGTTAATAAGAATACTTTTGGTCATTAGATGATCTTCTTGTCATTCTAGAGTTGTTAGGCCACTTAATGATGACCTGAAATTGTTCTTGAGTTGTTTCAAAGTAGTGAGACTTGTTTGGTGTTGTAGAGATTATATTAAAGTTTTGGATTGTGTTAATTTTGGTTAATTTGATTAATTGGAAAAATTAGGGTCTTAACCTTAATCAAAATTGGGGATTTTCATATATGTGTTGTATTTTGATGTATATAAGATATACAAGTCATTTTAGTGTTAAATGGAAATCATCTAAACTTGTTTTGACAAATTTGGACCAAAATGATCAAAGTTCAAACCTTGGGGTGCTCTCGGCAATTTAGGAGAAATTGGGGATTTTTGTTGTGAGTTATATTTTGATGTATATGACATGTATAAATCATTTTGGTAGTGACTGAAAATCACCTAAATTTGTATTTGACAAATTATGTCTAAAATGATCAAAATGCAAACTTTTGGGGGTCTCACGACAACAAAGAGAAAATTCTGGATTTTGGGTAAAAACTGAATTTTTGAGTATTTAGTAATTAGAATAAATTAGTTTATTTTAATTAAATACATTTGAAAAACTCTTTTACTGTAAAAAAAAAATCAGTTTCAAAATCCATTATCGTAAATCCATATCGAGCATCCAGCAAGTCACTGGACGAAACATAAACAAGCGCCCAATACCCGAATCGCGTGCACATATCAGACAATGAACGAAATGATCCCCTATCGACAGTGTTGGGGTTGGTGCTCAGAGCGCCAATTCCCGTTTGTATTTCCTTGAAAATGCTTTTGTAAACGTTTTATTATGAATAAAATGAGCAGTTTCTATAATATAATATATCTTTTAATATGGTAAAGATGTAATGACCTTAGAATGACTAGTCATGATGCTGTTGCAAAAGCGTCGCAACTGACATTGAGTTGTATCATGACGTTGTCATTCTTAGACAGTTCCTGGTCAAGGTTTACACTACTTGGTCAGTATAGTAAACCCGTTGAGACCGGTACATGTCGTATACTGGAATGTATGATTCCAATGGTTTCTCAATGAACCATGAGTCTTGGAGACTCGTATAGACGTGTAGGTGTTTATAGCGGATAATGACTGGTGCGTAATCACACACGTATAACGCAAGCGCACGTATCGTTCAAGTAGTATAAAAAGTATCGATCCCACGAGGACTTAATACCTAATCTATTAATTTTATGAGGTCAAATGATTACTAGTATCTAACAGGTTGATTGATTGATTTGAAATGTTGATGATTTTGAATTTAAAAACAAGTAAATAAAATTGCGCGAAAGTAGGTTTAAGAAAATTCAATATTAGGAAACTATCTAGGGTTGTGAATCTTCCAATATCATTTTAAAGATGAAGTGGTTATTTCATGCTTGTGTAATATATCGGTTTACTAACCTGGAACACTAAATTATGCGAAAGCCTCTGTCGATGGTCAGACGCAAATACCCAGTATAACCCAATTGAACCATATGTCTATGTCAATCAAATTACTTGGATTCATTAAGTTTAAGTTCCAATTATGGCTACCCCCGCCCGACAGGTATATGTCTATCCTGTAAGGAAATCTATTAAAGGGTTATCTATCCTCAAGGAAGATCGTGGGCTATTAAGTCTAAGGCTGAAACTTAAAATTCCTTTGTCAAGTTTATTTTAGATTTACTAGATCAATCTTATTAGTGGCCAATTAACAAGACGCATTAAGCTTAAGACTTAATAAGTAAACCTTTAAATTACCCAAACTATAAAATAATCCCTTATAAACCGGTGATATTAGAATTCATCACAACCCCAAATAACTAACTTAGTTACGACACATAACTAGGGTTAGTAAAATAAAAGACATAAAGTAAAAATGCTGAAAAGTAATTATGGTAAAGTAAATGCTGAAAAGTAAATGCTGAAAGTAAATTACTGAAAAGTAAATGCTGAAAGTAAATTGCTGAAAGTAAATTGCTGAAAAGTAAATTGCTGAAAAGTAAATAAAGTAAAAGTACAATAAAAGAAAATGATGAGGTAAAATGATCCACTTTTATTACTTCTATTTTAGATATCTCCCTTAATATAATATATTAACTTTGCATGATAATTACCAACCAGTCATATAGGCGGTATCCAGATTAAGTCAAATTAATAATTAATTACCAACCGACCAATCAGACGGTATCCAGTTTAGTAAGGTTAAAACCATTTTAAATAATTACCAACTGACCAATATGGCGGTATCCTCGTTAAGTCAGGTTTTAACTAGTTTATATATTATAATTAAGGGAGATTAATCTAAATATTAGTAATAAAAGTTTTACCTTTTACCCCAGCAAAGGGGAGTTACCTCCTCATTACTAAAAAGTAAAAAACTGAAAATTAAAGAAAGAAAAGTATTGTGCGTAAAAGTAAATTACGGAAAGTAAAAACTGAAAAGTAAAGAAAAGAAAGTGCGAAAGCGGAAATTAATTACTGAAAGCTGTAAATAAACAAACAAGATATAATCTTCTTAGTATTCTTAAGGAATTCCTTAGAAGAAAGTATGAATTTACAAATGAAATGGCTTGGTATTTATAGGCAAAATTTTAAGTAAAAGGGGTGGTAAATATTGATATACTTTCCGCTCATCAGATAAACACTGAACAACTCACCGAAGATTCTTAATGGATGATACACCAACGTCAATAAGAATCTTCTCGGGTTGAGTAGCACTTGTGATTCTTCGACTTGAGATACCACTGTGGGCGCATGAGACATCTTCCACAC
This sequence comes from Zanthoxylum bungeanum, assembly GCA_019454045.1. Taxonomy (NCBI): domain Eukaryota; kingdom Viridiplantae; phylum Streptophyta; class Magnoliopsida; order Sapindales; family Rutaceae; genus Zanthoxylum; species Zanthoxylum bungeanum. Next base: position 18,705 of record SKCR01029761.1, read on the forward strand.
TTAGATGACAATCACATCACCGATCTATTTAGATCAGACCTCCACCTGTTCGTTGGGTGTGGATAGATCCTCAGGGTGTCCTGTGTGTATCGTGATAGGATCTGTCAGTTCTGTGTATAGAGCATAGGTAGTCCATATGATTAGCAATCAGATAAAAACTGATAAGTGTGGTTTATACCCACTTATTCCGACATCTTTAGCTTAATATTTTTTTATATTTCGAGATATTTAATGATTATTCATAGTTTATTTTATATTTAAATTGTAGGAGTATTAATACATGGATCTGGGAACAATTACACGTGTTTTCGGAACTTTCAGGAACACATGACAAGCATGGGAGCATTGGCACCATGGCACCAAAGTTACATACTAAACACAGAGGAGATGGCACCATGGTGCCACCCACATACATAAGCAAAGGCGCCATGGCGCCACTTGAAGGAAATAAAGATGGCGCCATGGCGCCACCCATATTCAACATCAAAGGCGCCATGGCGCCTCCTCGTCCAATCCTACCATACATTTTCCAGAGGATTTGGCGCCGTGGCGCCCACTTAAAGAGCTGCAGCGTAGCGGGAAGAGTCAGACGCGCTCCAGGATTTACTTTTTAGGGTTTTTAAGATCCCTAATGATACCCAATGACTCCCCGCCTCCACTATAAATATAACAGTTCGTCCAGAACTCGAGAGGAGGCTAATACAGAGCACAAAACACAGAAATAAATATTTTTAGAGATCCTTGGAGAGGATTGAAGAGCGACAAGAGGAGACAAGGCTGTGACATCCGAGGAGGAAGAGATTCAATTCGGGTTTTATCATCTTATTTCTTTCTTAGAACTCTAATGATTTCCATTAGATTCATGGCTTGTTTATTATTGTTTTTATCTTTTGTCATGAACTAACTCCTTAATTCTGGAGAATGATGTAATCTATGCTTGAACCTTGTACTTGTTTGTCAATTTTGTTATGAAGTTTTATTGATTTATTTATATTCTTTTGAGTTTAATACTTCTTGATTGCTGGCCACAATTTGAGATGATGAATGTTTAGAATCTATCACTCGAGAGAGGGGATTTTGAATAGATCTAAAGAATATAGCCTATGATTTTATAGAGTTCGAGAGAATCTGTAGTCCTTTGAAGTCGTTAATATAGAATCACAAAGCGTAATGAGTTGTTAACTATTGGATTTTTATAGAGATATCGAAGTCTATAGTTGATGATCTTTTCACTCGGCACTCGAGAGAGGGAGTGGATATTTTAGGAGTCTTGACTTATAAACAATATAACTGAACATGGATTAATTGACATGAAAAATGCATAGGTGACAGCTAGGTGAAATCAGGATCCAGAATCTCTATCGTATTAGTTCCTCCTATTTTATTGTTTTTATATTTTATTTATTTATTTATTTAAAATCTTTATTATTTGTTTTCTAAATAAAGTTAGGATTATCAATTGTAGTACTTAGTGCGAGTTAAGGCAATCCCTGTGGGTTCGACACTCTAAACTCATTTATACTAAAACTTGACACCGTACACTTGCGGTACGATATAAAATATCACAACAAGTTTTTGGCGCCGTTGCTGGGGATTGTTTGTTTAATTCACATTAATACTACTACTAAGTAATTTTAACTTTAATTTAGAATTTTATTTTTATTTTTATTTTTTATTTCCTTTATTTTTGTCTTAAGTTTTATTTTTATTTTTATTTTTATTTCTTATTTTTTATTTTATTTTATTTTATTTTATTTTTGTTTTATTTTTTTCTTACGAGGTGAGTTTGAAAAGAAGCAATGGCAGATCATGTTAGTGCACTGATAGCTCAAGTATCGTCCCTTACGACTCATCTAGCAGTATTGAAAAATCAAATGGGCCAACCGTCTATTGAAGTTGCTTCTGCTAATGGAATGCTTTTACCCAACAGAGGAGCAGGATTTGAACAAGTACAGTATGTGAACAATCAGAACTTCAACAACTATAGAGGCAGTCTTATGCCTAATTATTATCATCAGAATTTTTCATATGCTGATATGGAAAACATTTTACAACCTCATCATGGCTTCAATTATCCAAGAGCTGACCAGAAACCTTCCTTAGAAGACCTCATGAGCACGTTTGTAGCTACAGCTTCAAAGAGGTTTGAGAAGAATGAGTCAAGGCTGGATAACATCGAAACACGAATGGGCAATATAGAGGCAATTATGAAATTTTTAGAAGCGCAAATTGGGTTGCTTGTTTCTTCCATGGCCAATCAACAGACATGGGTTTTTCCGAGTGATATTGAAGTCAACCCCAATGAGCAATGTCAAATCAGAACCTGTAGGAGCGGAAAAGAATTTAAAGACACCTCTCAGGACTTAGGCAGTAAATAAAATGAAATGGTATTTTAGGAGGAAAAAGTTACAGAAGAAGAGAACAAAGGTGAATTGATAATGAGAGGTCAAGATGAAGAAGTCACCTTCAGTGTTTTCAGGGCCACGCCGAGTTCTCAAGGTGATGCAGACTGTCACAGGGTAGATACAGTAGAAAAATGAGTTGAAACCAGACAAGGTGAATCAGTATTTCAACAGCCTATGAGCATAATGCAGCCATGCATAAAGGAAGATTCTCTGCAGCTAAACTCGAAACCACTCCCAAAGGGCCGTAAAAAGAGGAAAAGAAAGGCCAGTGCTCACTTGGAGATGATCCCTGGAAGGTTAAAAAGGAAGCCGAGCCAATTTTACCGAATGTGCAGTCCAGAATTTCCAATTGAGGGGAAATCTACATATCCTAGGGGACCATCTATGGATAAATTACCACAATCTGCCAAGCTGTCTTTTTTATGTCATAAGAACCGGTGGATACCAAAGAAGAAAGCAGATGAGATTACCCGGTTCACTACGTTTAAGCCACCATAACCATTTGGGTGGTTGCGTCTGGCTGAAGACGTTAAACTTAGCGCTAGCGGGGAGGCAACCCTTGCATTTATTTTATTATTATTTTCTTTGTTTTTAATTTTTATTTTATTGTGTGCTATTTATTAATTTGCATGTTATTTATGCAGGTAGCACGAAACACACAATGCCCGCGCAACCAAATTCTAACCAGCAAGAGCCTGATCAACTCCATGCACGGTAGTGTTGTTCCTCACTCTTGTTCTTGAAATTTTTATCTTACATTGAGGACAATGCAAGTTTTAAGTTTGGGGGTGTGTGCATGTTGCTTACTTGTTATTTATTTGTTTAAGTTTAAAAAAAATTATTTATTTTTAGTCTTAGATAGTAAAACATAAATCCTGTGATAATATTGATTGTTTATGGGTGAAATTTTAGAAACGATAAGTGCCCAATTTACTTTTATCTGATGCCTTGAATGACTGATCTATGTTAGACTCGTAAGCACTTAAAAATAGGTTTTTAGCAGTAAAACTTAAGTAGTTAACAAGATGACTAGTTGACGAACTTGCATGTCGATGAATGACCGTTTGCTTAGATATCTATCTTGATTTGCTAGTGTTATGAAGTATGGTATAGCTAAAAAGAAAAATGTCTCTAAATAAAGAAAATAAACCACCTATAACCGATAAGCGTGAAGCTACCCATGGGCGAGTATTAGGACCACCATGAGGAGAAATGCTACCTTAAAGGGTAGGTGTGTTAATGAAAAAAAAGTGCAAAAATGAGAAAAGAAAAAATGAGACAAGAAAAGAAAAGAAAAATCATACCATATTGAGCACGAAATAAAGCAATTACAGAGCATAATTGAGATATCTAGGTTGGTTTGACCCATTGATTCTAATTTCTAAACGAAATCATTGAGTTGACTTACTTAGGAATCAAGCTGTGACCGAACCTTTAAACACACACACACACCGTGAGTCTAGCTTAGATAATTTATTCATGAATTTGGATTTGAGTTGCAATTGCGTACTTTGAAGGTTCTTTAATTTCATTTATGAGCCTTCTTTGAGGAAAATTTTATGTACAACTATCGGGACTATGCTTTTGTTATTTTTTATATTTTTGCATGATTGTGTGTGAATGACGTTTGTGGGTGTCGTCGCTGTAAGCCCTCACGAGACTATAACTCGTCCACTAGGGCCGCCTAGGGGTTTAAAGGCTTGTTGCATACGCTAAATGCAATCGTGATCCCTACGAAAGTGGCCTAGTTAATTTAGTTATTTTTAATTATTTATTTGAATTTAGTTTTTATTTTATCTTTTGCTCGGGACTAGCAAAACCTTAAGTTTGGGGGTGTTTGATAAGTGTGGTTTATACCCACTTATTCCGACATCTTTAGCTTAGTATTTTGTTATATTTCGAGATATTTAATGATTATTCATAGTGTATTTTATATTTAAATTGTAGGAGCATTAATACATGGATCTGGGAACAATTACACGTGTTTTGGGAACTTTCGGGAACACAGGACAAGCATGGGAGCATTGGCACCATGGTGCCAAAGTTACATACTAAACACAGAGGAGATGGCACCATGGCGCCACCCACATACATAAGCAAAGGCGCCATGGCGCCTAGTTAATTGAAAGAAATACAAGTGGCGCCATGGCGCCACTTGAAGGAAATAAAGATGGCGCCATGGCGCCACCCATATTCAACATCAAATGCGCCATGGCGCCTCCTCGTCCAATCCTACCATACATTTTCCAGAGGATTTGGCGCCGTGGCGCCCACTTAAAGAGCTGCAGCGCAGCGGGAAGAGTCAGACGAGCTCCAGGATTTACTTTTTAGGGTTTTTAAGATCCCTAATGATACCCAATGACTCCCCGCCTCCACTATAAATATAACAGTTCGTCCAGAACTCGAGAGGAGGCTAATACAGAGCACAAAACACAGAAATAAATATTTTTAGAGATCCAATGAGAGGATTGAAGAGCGACAAGAGGAGACAAAGGCTGTGACATCCGAGGAGGAAGAGATTCAATTCGGGTTTTATCATCTTATTTCTTTCTTAGAACTCTAATGATTTCCATTAGATTCATGGCTTGTTTATTATTGTTTTTATCTTTTGTCATGAACTAACTCCTTAATTCTGGAGAATGATGTAATCTATGCTTGAACCTTGTACTTGTTTGTCAATTTTGTTATGAAGTTTTATTGATTTATTTATATTCTTTTGAGTTTAATGCTTCTTGATTGCTGGCCACAATTTGAGATGATGAATGTTTAGAATCTATCACTCGAGAGAGGGGATTTTGAATAGATCTAGAGAATATAGCCTAGGATTTTATACAGTTCGAGAGAATCTGTAGTCCTTTGAAGTCGTTAATATAGAATCACAAAGCGTAATGAGTTGTTAACTATTGGATTTTTATAGAGATATCGAAGTCTATAGTTAATTTAATTATTAAATCTTTGTATTCTGTTTGGGGATTACAGTATTGCATGATTTAGTGGGAGAGGTATTTTTAGATTAAAAATCCATGATCTAGTTAATGCTTTTGATATTACTTGAAACTGCTTAATTTAATCTGCTAATCGTTTTTCATAATTTATATGATAGATTTGTGATGGCGGCACCATCTACTAATCAGTTTGCGCGTATGTTGGATGTGAACAAACTCAAAGGTGCTGAGAACTTCGCAGATTGGGACTTGGATTTGAGGATCGTCCTTGATTCTGAGAAGTTGGGATATGATCTTGAGGGTCCGCTGCCCCTTGCTGTGGCAGAGGACGCAACACCGGAGGAACTCCAAGTTTTCCAAGCTTGGAAGGATGATGATTTAAAAGTTAAATCATACATCCTAAGTTCACTGTCTACAGGACTCAAGAAACAATACTATGGCATGTCAGATGCATATAGTATGATGACGCGATTACGAGAATCGTTTGAGAACCAAGAACAAGTTGTTGTTCATAAGGTCGCAATGGAACTGTTCCATGCGCGATTGGAAGAGAGGCAAGCGGTGAGCTCGCATGTTCTTCATATGATCGATTTGATCGATCAACTGAGGCAACATAATCTCCCTCTGAATGACATTCTCGGTAAGAGTTTCATTCTTGGTTTACTCACAGCTTCATATTGCCAATTCGTGATGTATTTCAACATGAATGTGATTATATGTACCTACTATGAGTGGCATAGGATGTTGCTCGTTGCGGAAGAGAACCTGAAGAAGGGAGTACCGACTTGCCCTTCGAGACCTACTTCACTTTCTGCTTCTTCCCAGACTTGGTCAAATGGAAAGAAGAAGAAAGGTTTCAGTCCTCAACCACAGGCAAAGATAGCAAAGCCCAAGAAGGTTTCTGACGACAAGTGCCATCACTGCAGTAAAGTCGGGCAATGGAAAAGGAACTGTCCTGACTACATTGCCCAGCTGAGGAGGGAGAGAGCATCTACATCAGGTATATTTATTTTTCCAGTTATTGATATATCTTTGGCTTGTGAAGTTGTTACATCCTGCTGGATTTTAGATTTTGCTTAACCTGTTCACATTTGTAATTCGTTGCAGGTGATGAAGAAAAGTAGGAAACTGAAGCCTGGAGAGATGCAGTTGCGATTTGGGAGTGGAGATTGCAGTGGGAGTATGTGAGATCCATTTGCCGAATGAGACACTTTTGTTATATGACTGTTATTTTATACCTGGATGTGTAGCTAATATTATATCTCTTTTTGTATTGGATACAGAAGGTTATCGTATTAATATTAAGAACTGTTCTTTGTATTTATATGATAAACATAATATTCAGATCATTTGTTGTCCAAACCAGCATGGTCATTATACATTGAAAACTTCTAAAGATATTTTAAATACTGGAGTTAATAAATGTAGTTTACCTATTATTAATAATACTGAACTTTGGCATATGCGGCTAGGTCATATAAGCATTAAACGCCTTATCCAATTGGTTAGGAATGGTTTGATACCAGATCTCACATTGAATCCTATCCAACTTGTGAATCGTGTATTCAGGGTAAGATGACCAAAGTCCCATTTTCTGGTGTTGGACACCGCGCCACTAACTTACTGGAACTCGTACATTCTGATGTATGTGGTCCACTAAGTCAAACTGCTCACAGTGGTTATTCCTACTTCGTTACCTTTACCGATGATCTATCACGGTATGGTTATGTCTATTTGATGCGACATAAATAGGAAATCTTTGAAAAGTTCAAAGAGTTTCGAAATGAAGTAGAAAAACAAACTGGTCAATATATTAAATGCCTTCGATCTAATCGAGGCAAAGAATATATGAGTGGTGAGTTCATTGATTATATGAAGGAGAATGAGATTCTCGCTCAATATACTCCTCCAGGTACTCTACAACACAATGAAGTGTTTGAGAGGAGAAATCAGACTTTATTGGATATGGTCCGATCGATGTTGATTTTTACAGATTTGCCCTATTACTTATGGGGCTGCTCTCTTTTAACAGCTGCACATCTTTTGAATAAGATTCCTTCAAAAGTTGTTCCTACGACCCCGTATGAGATATGGTACGATAGGAGACCAAATCTTAGTTACATTAAGGTTTGGGGTTGTCCTGCTTATGTCAAGGTGACTCAGCAAGATAAGCTTTCGCCTCATGGGCAACACTTAGCCTTACTAGTGTTTCTTTCTTTTCTTTGCAGTTTTAAAAGGCTCGGCAACACTTGCCTCTCCACTAGGTTTACGAGAATCCATCAGTATGGACTCCAAAGAGGTGAGCATATATAGCAGTTATGTAAGGGGGAAATCAACTTGTTCACAACAAATTTGCTCTTAAACTACAGGAAAATCTTATAAAGAGATTCCATTATCATGGTCACCAGACTATGGGCAGCCGCATTGAAGTGGGTCATCATCCTCAAGATGTTCTTTTGGATGGATGTCCCCTCCTTCTTCTTCGTAGTCATCACTGAAACTAAGACCTCATGACGTTACCGCTTCGAAGGATACCCGAATATGTCTTGCAATGACTCCATCATCATGGATGTTGTAGCCATTGGCTCATGCTTTGCAGCAAGAACATCAGACATCCCTACTAACAATTAGCAGTGGGTCTTCTCATTGGCCATACCCATATTTGGTGAGTATCATATATATCATGGCTCTAGAGGAAACTCCTCATTCAGGATAAATATAGGTCTTCAAAAGACCAAGATAGCTTTTATATTACTTTTCTTTTCACGTAACTTTCTCTCGTATATTTGTCATTTAGGAAGTATGGAAATATCAGAAAAAATGGCTGATAAATTTTAAGATAAACATGCATTCAAAATTTTATTCATCGCATATTAAAATCATCACAAATATTTTGGCATAAAATTAAATATGATACATGGACCATGTAAAATGAATCAGAAAACTAAAAATAATTACTATGCCACAGAAATATATCATCCCACAAATAAGTGTCGATGTAGGGTCGGTCAAGTATTTGCATGATAGATTGAGACAATCTCGATTGATTAATATATATGGGAATAACTCTTATTCCTATATTAACCAACCACCGTTTGATTTGATCAAGGAATTCGATTAACATTTAATCATTCTTTTGTGAGTGTGACCCGTTGTTTCGGAACCCTTGGACTTAACTAGTGAAGTGCTACCATAGGGTAGGTCAGTTCACCAGATACATCTAGAGTTCCTATCCTCTCGGAATCCAAACTTGATATTGTCCCAAAATGGACATCAACCTTAGGGGGACGAAAACAAAGCCGCCACGAGCGTCTTTTGAATCTCACATTTTTTTGGACTAACAACGGAGATCGCGGGATATATTGTCATATATCCCTCTCTCACTCACTATTTTATAGTTTAAGGTTTCTATTACACTAATATTTAAATTCATTTAGATTATGCACGGCTAAAAACATAACCTAATTAATACTAGTTGATGATTAGTGATATCTTCAAATTTTAACACTTAAAATTTTGTTCACTAATGCTTATTAGTCCAAACTAATACCTTAATTAAATGATTTAATTAAATATTTTTTTTAGTGAGCTATTTCAATTTTAACTCTTAAAATTTTAGTTCATTATTTTAAGTTTAAAATAAAATTCGGATTCAGGAAATTATTTAATTAAACTATTTAATTAGGTATAGGTGACTTATGTTATTTTTAATTGGAACGTGGAGTTGTATCCCGAATGCAGACCATACTACCGTCCATTCGGAATCGGCTATGGAATTTATGTCCAGGTTTTCATCCTATATACCAAATTAAATAACTAGTCTCCTACCAATTGTCTTTTCCCGAATTACCAAATTTTAAACTTGTTCACATTAATCTATTTAATTTATTTGCATGTATCAATCTAAATTTTAACTATTTTAAATTTTACATAACTTTTATGCTTAGATTAAATCAACATGCATTTTATGTCATGGGATGTTATAATGCATGAGTGGGCATCTTATGCTATATGACATGTTATTCAAACAATTTGAATTGTAAACATACATACAACAAAAATAATGCATTGACCGGGCTTTTTGGTTTTCTATATTAAATTTAATTAATACACAAAATACCCAAGACATTCCTTGGTCTTCAACTCTTGACTCCATGGATTGTCCTAGAGAAAGTTTGCTACTCGAGTAGTAACATTCGCAATATATGGATATAATGCTTCAAGTAGTCGTGTGCTCACTACGGACCACATTAACACATTGGCTCGTAAGACATGCTTTCGTGTGGTAATCACCTCCACATCTCGCCGTTGAACTCACCATGCCTATGCTTACCATAGCTTCCCATAACCACAATCCGCATTTACCAAACTTTGCTCAGTTACCACCTTAGTGTCCTCCTTAGCAATGCGCTCCATAAGTTACATAGTAAAATTAAATACAATATTTGTAATTCATTCCCAAAATGATCTTATGGCCTTACATTCCCAAAAATACTAATAAGACCAAAAAGCCGGAACAGATTACGACCAATGCATTTAAAATAAATAAATATCATCACATGAATAATTTTATCTCATAAAATATATTTATTTAAATCTTAGGCCCACTCTTATGACATATAAAATTTTTATTTCTCATGCATCTCATACATAAAAATAAACACATTAATTATCGCATAATTAAAATTAAAAGAGAAGAGTTAAAATACTTTTGAACCTCGGTCTTGATGTCAATTGTAAGAAACGCTTTCCCTCGCACAGCGGTAGCGGCTTAGGCACTCGGATCGACCTTGAAATTTTTTTCTGCTCTCCTCATCTTAATCCAGATTTTTTATACGAAAAAATCCAGATCCAAACAGCACTGCATTTGCCTTTCATATGCGCACAAAACAATAATATGTAGCCCAAATAAAATCGCACATTGCCTACACCTTTCAAACACGCCAGGTTCATGTTTTGGTCACTGTGACCGTTCCGCTTCTAAGGAAAGCTGATTATATGTGCACGTTATTAATGATTTCAACTCATGGCCAAATGACCTTCACCATTTCACCATATGGCCGAATGGCCTTCATGCCTTCGTTTAACAAAACCAACCTTTGCTCAACACATGGCCGTATGGCCAAAACCAACCTTTGCTCAACACATGGCCGTATGGCCACCACTTTCTCCATTTCAAGAAATGATTTTTATCAATTGCCGTGAGATGAGATTTTACGGTGAACCATGTCTTATCAATGATCGGATCCCCCACTCGATCTTCCGTCTTATGTCTCACCACCAAAAATCTATGAGGGTGGGCTCGGGGTTGACTCACTTGCATGAAATTTTCTTGAGAAAATTTCCACCATTGTTTTCTCTTTTCTCCCCTTTTCAATCTGATGAGATGAGAGAGTGACTAGAGTTTTTGAGAAGAGAAAAGCTTCATTTTTATATGTAGTGTTTAGGTTAATTAAATGTACATTTACAAAATTAACCATAACCCTAATCACACATATAAGTATTGGCCAATGTCATTTTTATCACAACAAAATTATTAATTTCAAAAATTAAATATAATATCAAATATCATTCAATTTTGAAATTAAAACTTAACATGTAACTTATATCATGATATAAATTACATATTTAATTTTGAATTAAATCAAATTTAATTTAAAATCAAATTTTATATTAAATAATTATGTAATAATCATTAATAAAAAAAACTATATAATAAACATTTTTCGAATTATTAACTTTAGGTTATTCCACTAAAAACCTAAAGCTGCACTCTTATCACTGCAAATATATTTTATACTGAAAGTCAACGGCGTCCACCGATATAATCACTGCATACAGATTGATCCTCCACGAGTATCTCATAATTAGAGTCAGGTCATAATTTCCGTTATACCCCTATAATTATTTTGTGTCATAAGTACCATTGATTCTCTAATGAACGATTTATTCATAACTATTATGAATATTAATCTTTCTATTCGTAATAGAAAGACTTAAGCGCTCTAACCGTTCAAGTACCGAATCAACCCTTAAGGAATATACTTGATTACGCCCAAAAAGTACTTGCGGTTACTTGCAGTTATCGCAATATAGTTGGGGTGCCGATTCCTCAGAGAGATGGTTACATGAACTAATTTACTCAAACAAAAACGTTAGCAGTAACGAAATTAAAATAGAAAGAATGAATTGATAATGTAAGATAAAAACTATATAAAAGTACTAAAGAATATCAATAGATAAAGATGGCAAAACATTGCGAATCCTCTTGTATTAAACTCTTATGTTAAGTTATTGATTCCTGTTATTACTCAGTTGAAGGTTTCACATCCCAAACCAACAACCGGAAGATATTCAATTCTACACATGTCAAATTCTAAGGTAATCATGATTATTTTCTCTATGTTAACAGCACACAAAAGTTATCATTACCAGCTATCTAACGTCGACAATATACCCTCAGGCAATACTGCAGCAGAAGACCAATACATAAAACAACTTTACTAGTCACAAATTGGGCTCGCAAATCACACATAGAAGAAGCATGACTGGATCTATATGGGAGTTGACAAAACAAGTTTCTGGATTATAAAGTGAAAGATAATAAAGAACAACAACCATCAATTGTATTAAACATTAAAAGATACTTTAAGAATCAACAACATAAACATAGTTATTCAAATACAAGAGTTCATCCTTAGGTTTTCCTAGGAGATTAGCTCTCCAAGGAAGAAAGAGATACAACTTTGATAGATCGGAGAGACGTCATGTTTTCCTTGAAGTTCTTCTTTCTCGTCTCTTGATTTTGTGTTTGTGGCTCTTTGTTATATGTTTTCTCTCTTTTTCTCTCTATTTCACCTCATTTTTCTCTTCTTTTTATGATTTTCCTCGAAGTCATAATACGCATCAAAGACAACTAAATCAGGGTTTTAGGTTGTTCCGGGGCACCGCGGCGCTGGTGTTTGGGTGCCGGGGCACCCATTCTGTGGACGTCACTATGTGGTGCATTTCTTGGGGCGCGTCGCGATGCCCATAGTTTGCGCGTCGCGACACGCGGCATGGGAAAATTTCGGGTTTCGTGTTTTCTTCGTTTTCGCTCTTCCCACGTACTTTCGATGCGTCTGTAAGGTTCCGGAATATGTATAATTGCTCCTAACTTCATATTCCTTTGCTCATAATAACAAAGCATAAAATAAACTCTAATTAAGATTAAAACATATGATAAATAAGCCGAATTAGCGGTGTTCAAAGTACACTTTTGTGCACTTATCACAACCGCCAACCAGCTTATTGCATACGCTAAATGCAATCGTGATCCCTACGAAAGTGGCTTAAATAGTTTTACATAACTCAAAATGAAAATAACAAAATAAACTAGTCCTAATAGTTATACATATTATTGTCCTCAAAGAATGCCTAGTAATGAAACCAGAGAACCTTCAAAGTACTCAAAGTAACTCAAATCCAAGTCTTTGAATAAATCATCTAAGCCAGACTCACAGTGTGTGTGTTTAAAGGTTCATTCATAGCTTGATTCCTAGGTAAGCTAGCTCAATGATTTCGTTTAAAAATTGGGATCCGATAGGTCAAACCAACCTAGATATCTCAATTATGCTCTGTAATTTCCTTCTGTGCTCAGTATTATGTGATGATTTTTTTTTTGTTCTCTTTTTCAACTTTTTCTTTTTTTTTTCCTCTTTTTTTTTATTTTCAACACACCTACCTTCTAAGGCAAAAACAAAATACAAAAACAAAATAAAGTAGTCTCAATAGTTACACATATTTTTATTCTCAAAGAATGCCTAGTAATGAAACAAGAGAACCTTCAAAGTACTCAACGCAACTCAAATCCAAGTCCTTGAATAAATCATCTAAGCCAGACTCACAGTGTGTATGTGTAAAGGTTCCTTCACAACTTGATTCCTAGGTAAGCCAACTCAATGATTTCGTCTAAAAAAATGGATCTGATGGGTCAAACTAACATAGATATCTCAATTTTGCTCTGTAGTTGCCTTTCTGTGCTCAATATGGTATGATTATATTTTTTTCTTGTCTTTTTTTTTTCTTTTTCAATTTTTTTTCTTCTTTCATTTTTTTCAACACATCTACCCTTTAAGGTAGCATTTCTCCTCATTGTGGTCCTAACACTTGCCTATGGGTAGCTTCACGCTTATCGGTTATAGGTGGTTTAATTTCTTTCTTTAGAGACATTTTCTTTTTCTTTTTATTTTTAACCATACCACACATCATAACACTAACAAATGAGGATAGACATCTAAGCAAATAGTCATTCATCGACAAGTAATTTTTTCAACTAGTCACATTGCCAACTATTTAGGCTTTCAGTGCTAAAAACCTATAATTAAGTGCTTACGAGTCTACCCTAGATCAATTACTCAAAGCATCAGATGAAAGTACAATAAAGAACATATCGTTTCTAAGATTTCACCCTAAAACAAACAATATCATCATTGGACTATGCTTTACTATTAAGGACTAAAAACAAACAAAACAACAATTGTTTTTTAACAGCATTATACATATATTATTATGTGTATGCATACACCCCCACACTTAAAGCTTGCATTGTCCTAAATGTAAGATAAATATAAATAAAAATGATTAAGAACAACACTACCAGGCACAGATTTGATCAGGTTCCTGCTGGTAAGATTTAAGTTGTGTGGCTGCGTAGGTTGTGTTAAAACCTGCATAAATACTTATGCAAACAATAAAAATAAAATATGCAATTAGCACACAATAAAAAAAATTAAAGTAAATAAAATAAATAAAATGCATATGCAAGGGTTGCCACACTGCTAGCGCTAAGTTTAATGCCTTCAGCCAGACGTAACCACTCAGATTGTCATGATGGCTTCCATCTAGCGAACTGATGAAGGCATGAGAGAGAATTTTTGTCTAGCCGCGGCAGTTTATCCATTGATCCCCCAGGGTTTGGTGGCTGAAATTTGGTACTGCACATAAGGAAAAGTTGGCTCAATCTCCTTTTTAATCTCTCAGGTATCATCTTTAATTGAGCCCTAATTTTCCTTTTTATCCTTTTTTGGTTCTTTAGGGTCACTTTCACTTCGGGAAGATTTGATTCATGGTGTAAAGAAGCTGTTTCCGGTAGGAAGGTTTCTAGCATGTATGAGTAATGACACTCATAATCACCATGAGGTTGTTTCTCGACATGAAAAATGTTAAGTGCTTGAGGAAATGGTACTCTAACTGGGAAATAAGTCTCTTGTTCTTCTTGAGATATGTTACCACTATTATCCTTAGGGTCTTTTATAGTGTTGGAAGTGTTCTGCACGTCTATCTCCTTACCACTCCTCGTGAATATAACATTGACACCTTTTACATTGGCTGCCTCATGATCAGCCTGTGCTATGTGTTTCCCCTGTGGATTTGGTTGAGCCTGAGATGGAAATTTTCCCTGTTCATGCACACTCAGGACATTAGTTAACTTAGAGATCTGACTCTTAATCTCCCTATGATCTTCAGTTACCTGAGCTATCAGTGACTCAAACCTTTGGTTGGTTTTGTTCTGGGCTTCCACAATTGCCTTCTGGGCCTCCACAAATATTTGCACAGTATCCTCTAAAGAATTCTTAGGAATAGTAGGTGTGTGATACTGAGGAGCACTGTAATCTGAGAACCAAGAATGACACTCCTACCGAGAATGTCATTCAGAGGGATTCGATCAAATCGCTCAAGTGAAGAACATGCGAACTCACAGCTTGCATCTCGTCCAGTCGCGCATGGAATAGTTCGATCGTAACTTTATAAACAACAATTTGTTCTTGGTTCATATACGATTATCTTAATCGCATCATCATACTATACGCATCTGTCATGCCATAGTATTGTTTCTTGAGACTCGACGCCAGTGAACTTAAGATGTATGATTTAAATTTTAAATCATCATCTTTCCAAGCTTGGAAAACTTTTCATTCCTCCGGTGTTGCGTCCTCAGACACAGAAAGGGGTAGCGGACCCTCAAGTACATATCCCAACTTTTCGTAATCAAGGAAAATCCTTAAATCCAAATCCCAATCGGCGAAGTTCTCAGTGCCTTTAAGTTTGTTCGTATCCAATATACGCGCAAACGGATTAGTCGATTATGCCGCCATCGCAAATCTATCATATAGATTACGAAAAATGGTTAGCATTAATTAAGCAGTTTCTTATAATATCGAAAGCATTAACTAGATCATGGATTTTTAATCTAAAAATGCCTCTCCCACTAAATCATGCAATATTGTAATCCCCAAACAGAATACAAAGATTTAATAATTAAATTAAATAAAAATAGTGAAAGGTGGATCCCATTAATATATTCCAGCTCACAGCTTTGGCACGTTCTCACCTACATATATTCATCAAGTAGACAACTCATTGTCAATCTCTCAATAGTGACTCATGGGTTTTCGGTCATGGTTGTTTCTCATTGTGACAGCTTTAGCACATTCACAAGGAGGCGTACCAAGGTTAAACTCGTCAATGATAAACTCAAGCTACTTGCGTAACCCTGACAGCTTTGGCACGTTCAAGATTTCGCTTTCGCTTGAATTTATCTAGTATCAAATATACATCCGACATAAATAAATTTCTATCGGCTACACCCTCACAGCTTTGGCACGTTCTCGGATGTAGTCATAGAAAAAATATCCATAAACCGTATTGACAAGACGGACCATTTAACATGCATCAAATACATAATTATCATAAACCTTATTAATTAGGGATTTTCCGCAAAAGATATTTTTTACTTTATTTAATCAAATTAAATAAACACATGCATGAATAAAGTAAAGATTAAATTAAACATTGAATTTAAAAGGCATAATCATATAAAGGTGTCCAGAATCAGACTCGCTCTGATACCATTTTGCAGGGGTTTTATGGCGAAAATCCGATAACGCAGCGGAAAATCGGAAAATCAAAATTTTTCGATTTCAATAATTTTTTTTGGATCAATTAAATAAACTTATTTATTTAATTATCCAATACTTAAAAATTGAAATTTTACACGAGAAACCAAATTTCTTGGTAATTATCGACTTAGCCCAATACTGTACAAATTTATCATTTTAGTCCTTAAATTGTCAAATACAATTTTGGATGATTCTAAATCAATTCTAAAATGATTTCCAACATGTCCAACACATCAAAATCATATTGCAATAAAATCCCCAAATTTTTTGTAATTGCCGAATACACCCTGAATTTTTCAATTTTTACAATTTGGTCCATTTTTGTTCAAAACATGTCAAGATCATATCCAATCAACTCAAAAATTAATATGCATCATATAAACACCATAATACATCACATATATGAAAATCCCCAAATTTGGAAAGGGTTAAGAACCCTAATTTTATAATTTTTTTCAAATTGATAAATTTTACCAAATCAATTAAATTCATCACTTTAATTCAAAATTTACCACACCAAACAAGTCTCACCATCATGAAACAACTCAAGAATAATTCTAGGTCATCAATTAGTGGCTTAACAACTCTAGAATGGCAACTTGATTATCAAATAATCAAAAGAAAGCTTATGATACCATTTCAAGCTTACTTTGAAACCATACACGCTTTCATCTTTCAAACATGTTCCTAACCAATTAAAACACAAATTAAAAGTGAAGAGACAATATCCTAGCAACACATGTTAAAGCTAAGCATGATAGAAATATTTTCTAAGTTGAAAGATATAAAGAAAAACTTACAAAAATAACTTATTTCAAGCTTTTCCTCTTTGATCTTCAACTTTTTCTCTCAACTCTTTTGTGTTTGTTTTTGGTAACTTGTTAACCTGAACCTAATTGAAATGAAACAAAACAATACATACTCTGCAATTTTGCCCTTGGCTGAAAATTTGAGTATATAATAAATATCTAGATAATTTTTTTGTTTCAATTAATTTTGCTTTATCAACTTGTGTAAATGATCATTAAATCATTTAATGATTTTCAAAAATTCAAATAAAACAACTCAATGCATCTCCAAAAATATCAAAACTTAAGATATTTATATTTTTAATTAATTTAATTATTTAACGATTAAATAATTAAATAATTATTTAAATACAAATATTTTAAATATATGTATTATATTTACTTTAAATATCCAAATACATATATATTTATGATATATGTCAAATATCACAATTTGACATTTAATTCATGTGTATTTAATAAAAACTATTATTAAATACAAGTACACAATAATTAGGAAATGACTATTAGGTCTCTTCGTATGTATTATTCGTTTAACCTTTAAACGACTTATAAATAATCAGTATTATTCATAAAAGTTGTGCTAGTACTCTAAGAATATATTTCACTAGTGAGACTCTCTAGATTCAAACATATTCATCACGAAATCTAATTTCGTGTCCATAATTTACCCACCGGTAAATTATGATGACCACAGATAAACTCAATGAATCATATAGGTCGGGATCATGGCATATGTTAATTCCTCCGTCACAAGTATCCGGATATATCCTAGAGATATGGATGTAAATGTCAAATCTCTATAAAGACAATCTCGTCGACGTCTTTATTAGCAATCTCTAAAAGAACACTTAGAATTCACTTCTAAAGTGTACCACGGCCCATGGTTTTTATCTTATTGTTAATCATATATGGACTACCTATGCTCTGTACACAAAAGTGACAGATCCTATCACGACACACATAAGACACCCTGAGGATCTGTCCACACACAACGAACAGGCGGAGGTCTGATCTGAATAGATCGGTGACGTGACTGCCATCTAAGTGTGGAAGATAACTCGTATATCCACAGTGATATCTCAAGTCAAAGAATTACTATGCTCACTCAACCCGAGAAGATTCTTATTGACGTTGGTGTATCATCCATTAAGAATATTCGGTGAGTCATTCAGTGTTTATCCGCTATAAACACCTGCATGTCTATACGAGTCTCCAAGACTCATGGTTCATTGAGAAACCATTGGAATCATATATTCCAGTATACGACATGTACCGGTCTCAACGGGTTTACTTTACTTACCAAATAGTGTAAACCTTGACCAGAAACTCTCTAAGAATGACAACGTCATGACACAACTCAATGTCAGTTGCGACGCTTTTACAACTGCATCATGACTAATCATTTTAAGATCAATTACATCTTTACCATATAAGAAGATATATTATATTATAGAAACTGCTTATTTTATTCAAAATAAAAATGTTTACATTAGTATTTACAAGGAAATACAACAGGGAGTTGGTGCTCTGAGCACCAACCCCAACATACGTAACCACTCAGATTGTCATGGTGGCTTCCATCTAGCGAACTGATGAAGGCATGAGAGAGAATTTTTGTCTAGCCGCGGTAGTTTATCCATTGATCCCCCAGGGTCTGGTGGCTGAAATTTGGTACTGCACTTAAGGAAAAGTTGGCTCAATCTCCTTTTTAATCTCACAGGTATCATCTTTAATTTAGCCCAATTTTTCTTTTTCCTCCTTTTTTTATTCTTTGGGGTCACTATCACTTCAGGAGGATTTGATTCATGGTGTAAAGAAGCTGTTTCCGGCAGGACTGTTTCTAGCATGTATGAGTAATGACACTCATAATCACCATGAGGTTGTTTCTCGACATGAAAAATGTTAAGTGCTTGAGGAAATGGTACTCTAACTAGGAAATGAGTCTCTTGTTCTTCTTGAGATATGTTACCACTAATATCCTTAGGGTCTTTTATAGTGTTGGAAATGTTCTGCACGTTTACCTCATTACCACTCCTCGTGAATATAACATTGACACCTTTTACATTGGCTGCCTCATGATCAGCCTGTGCCATGTTTTTCCCTTGTGGATTTGGTTGAGCCTGAGATGGAAATTTTCCATGTTCATGCACACTCAGAACATTATTTAACTTAGAGATCTGACTCTTAATCTCCCTATGATCTTCAACTACCTGAGCTATCAGTGACTCAAACCTTTAGTTGGTTTTGTTCTTGGCTTCCACAATTGCCTTATGGGCCTCCACAAATGTTTGCACAATATCCTCTAAAGAATTCTTAGGAACAATAGGTGTATAATACTGAGGAGCATTGTAATCTCTAGGTTGTGGTGCTTGAATAGGGTGATGAGACTCATATCTCCAACTAAGATTGGGATGATTCCGCCAAATAGGGTTATATGTATCTGGATATGGTGTATAAGGCTTCTGGTATATCCCTAGTGCATTGCATTGTTCTCCATATGTCCCTCTCATCTTACCATATACCGGACACTCTTGGGGTTCTAGGTGGGCGACTAAATGCATGGTCTTGCTATCTCTGGCTTGTAAGGCTCATATCTGTCTAGTTAATAGCTCAACATATGTCATAAGATTATATTCTTCCCTATAATGGTGTATGCCTCTACTAGAAGGAGTGTGGTGTGTCCTATCAGTGCTATCTATGGCATTATGTATAGTCCAAGTGTGGGATTTTTCAGCTAGGTCATCTAAGTACTTGAATGCCTCATCAGGGTCTTTCCATATAAACTCACCAATACACATAGTCTCAACAAACTGGCACTCTCTAGGTGTTAGACCATCATAAAAATAGCTTACTAAGCGCCAAACTAACATATCCTTATACCTCTCCCACGTTTGATAAAGGGTTTCACTGTCTCTCTGGGAGAAGTTGGAGATTTGTCTTTTCAAGGCATTCGTCTTATGATGTAGGAAATATTTATTAAAGAACGTCTGTGTCATCTCACCCCACGATCCCATTGACCTAGGTCTCAAAGAATACAACCAGCTCTTAGCTCTATCCTTAAGGGCAAAGGGGAAAAACTTAAGTCTAATTGTGTCAGTGGTTCCAAACCGGTCATGGAAGGTTGCTACTACATCTTCAAATTCTCTAATATGCACATAGGGGTTTTCGTTCTCTAAACCGTGAAAAGTCGGGAGATACTGTATCATCCCAGGTTTAAAATCTATGTGTGGTGCAATATGAGTAAACATTATGCATGAAGGTGTAGTTGTGCGAGTTGGGTGGAGGTACTCTTCAAGAGTCCTCATGGGTGGTCTCTCGTATTCACTCATATTATGTGCGCTAGACGCGGATGGTGTGGCAAAAAGGTTTTCAAATATGTTGTCAGAGTCTGAGTCTGAACTTTCCTGTTCACTCCTAACGAATCTACCAAATCTATCCTTACGTCTAGGCATGAAATTAAAGCTCAAGTAATACGGGAAACAAGAAAAAAATAAAGAAATAAAATAAAATAAAAAGGAATAAATTAAAAATTAAAATCTAAACTAAAACAAAAACTTAAATAGAATAAATAAATAAATAATAAATAAACAAAAGAATAAAAGAAGGAACGAAGTTACCACTTTGTGTTTGACCAAGCAAACATGCTCATTTAAATTGTAAACCGTCTCCCCGGTAACCGCGCTAAATTTTGATTACGCCCAAAAAGTACTTGCGGTTACTTACGGTTATCGCAGTAAAGTTGGGGTTTTGATTCCTCAGAGAGATGGTTACAGGAACTAATTTACTGAAACAAAAACGTTAGCAGTAACAAAATTAAATAGAAAGAATGAATTGATAATGTAAGATAAAAAATATATAAAAGTACTTAAGAATATCAATATAGAAAGATGGAAAAATATTAGGAATCCCTCTTGTATTAAACTCCTATGTTCAGTTATTGATTCCTGTTATTACTCAGTTGAAGGTTTCACATCCCAAACCAACAACCGGAAGATATTCAATTCTACACATATCAAATTCTAAGGTAATCAATGATTATTTTCTCTATGTTAACAGCACACAAAAGTTATCATTACGAGCTATCTAACGTCGAAAATATACCCTCAGGAAATACTACAGCAGAAGACCAACACATAAAACAACTTTACCAGTCATAACTGGGTTCGCAAATCACACATAGAAGAAGCATAACTGGATCTATATGGGAGTTGACAAAACAAGTTTCTGGATTATAAAGCGAAAGATAATAAAGAACAACAACCATCAATTGTATTAAACATTAAAAGATAATTTAAGAATCAACAATATAAACATAGTTATTCAAATACAAGAGTTCATCCTTAGCTTTGCCTAGGAGATTAGCTCTTCATGGAAGAAAGAGATATAGCCTTGATAGATCGGAGAGACGTCATGTTTTCCTTAAAGTTCTTCGTTCTCCTCTATTGATTTTGTGTTTGTGGCTCTTTGTTGTGTGTTTTCTCTCATTTTCTCTCTATTTTTTCTCCTCCATTTTCTCTTCTTTTTAGGGTTTGGACGAAGTTGGGTTTATATAGAAAAGCTTCGGATTCATAATACGCATCAAAGATGGCAAAATCAGGGTTTTAGGTTGTTCCGGGGCGTTGCGGTGCTGGTGTTTGGGCGCCGTGACGCCCAACTCTCTGGACTTCACTATGTGGTGTGTTTCTAGGGGTGCGTCGTGACGCCCAGAGTTGGCGCATCGCGACGTGCGGCAGGGGAAAATTTCTGGTTTCGTGCTTTCTTCATTTCCGCTCTTCCCGCGCGCTTCCGATGCGTCCGTAAAGTCCCAAAATATGTATTATTGCTCCAAACTTCATATTCCATTGCTCCTAATAACAAAGCATAAAATAAACTCTAATTAAGATTAAAACCTATGATAAACAAGCCGAATTAGCGGTTTTCAAAGTACACTTCCGTGCACTTATCAATACTCATCTACTTCTCGTAAGAAAGAGTGGATTCCATATCTATGTAAGATGTCCCCAGCTACACACCAAACCATACTCCCAAAATATGTAGCTATTGGTCGAGATTGATTCACCAACCTCACCTTTGTAAATCAAAGGACATAGCCTGCCATGCAGGAGTTCCTAAAATACTCAGGATTAAGATCGACATATATATGATCATCTATTAGACTGATATAAATTTCTTTGTTTAACGGATATTCAAAGAAATTCATTTCTGTCTTTGTCCAGTCTTATATGATCGCATCATATAAGGTGCCTCCATTCACATGTCACCACATGAACGAACCCGGATCAAAGTTGTCATATAATATGGAATAAACCACAGCTGTAGAAAAACCACAAACAAAATGCCCGTCTTCATTTGCTCTCTACGGAATATTCAGGATTACTAATTTCAGATTTAAATCCTATTGTGTATAACACTTATAAACTAAATCTGAAAGTACATTTAGTTTCCAAGGGCATACATGATAATTTATAATATGTAACTTTAAAATCAACATTTTAATAAATGAATAACCGCATCGTTTACTACTTAAAATATAATCTCATTTATATATTACATTATGCTCTTGGGCATATATCCCAACAGTTGTGAGCGTGGAGCCCTTGATGTTGATGTTGATTGATGTTGTGGGCACGGAGCCCTTAAGTGTTCATTTGATTTTGATGCGTTTTGTATGGACTTGAGGTCCTTTTGTATGTTGGATATTTTTATGGTTTCGTTTTGATGCTGGACATTGATCCAGGTTGTCCTATTTTAAGATACATCAGGTTCGATTTTTATAAATTTAGAGGGTTATGGAGATGGGTTAATCCTGTCTCATGCCGGTGGCATCCTGCTATTTTCGGGGTGTTACACTTGAACAAAGCATGATCATAGCAGAAAGGACGAGAAGCGCCAGTGTCAACCCACCAACCTTCGAATCCACCAACCATGTTGATTTCAAATATCATAACAACAAGTTGGTCTTCGGTAAGGTTCACTTGTGGATCAGAACTCTTATTCCGCAGTTCCGGACAAGATGTCCTGGTTTTCCATAGTTGTAATATTTGAATTGACTATTGTCATTTCTTGGGGAGGCAACCCACCAACCTTCGAATCCACCAACCATGTTGATTTCAAATATCATAACAACAAGTTGGTCTTCGGTAAGGTTCACTTGTGGATCAGAACTCTTATTCCGCAGTTCCGGACAAGATGTCCTGGTTTTCCATAGTTGTAATATTTGAATTGACTATTGTCATTTCTTGAGGGAGGTTGGTGCTTGTTCTGGTTATCTCGGGTTTTGTTGTTGGTGTTTTGTTGGTTGTGGTTCTTGTTTTTCTTTGGGGTAAACGTTTTCTTCATATTTTCTACCATTAGGTTTCAGGACTACTAAGGTAGGTTTTTTATTGTTTGACCCAACTATGATCTTTTTTTTTATCTTGTTTTCAGGCTTCATCTTCTATGCGAAGGCGGGTAATAAGACTCTCTAGGGAAAACTCCTTAGTTTTATGTCTAAGTGTACCTTTAAAGTCTTTCCAGGATGGGTGAAGTTTATCAATGATGACAGCTACGTGGAATTGCTCATCTAGAGACATACCTTTAGATATAACCTCATGGGTTATTTTTTATAGTTCATGGGATTATGTTTCTACAAGTTTATCATCAATCATTTAGTACCTAAGATAACGATTAACATCATATTTTTTAGATCCAGCCTCTTCAGTATCATATTTGTTCTGAAGGGCATCCCATATATCTTTAGCAGTTTTTCTAGAACTATAAATATCATATAATTCATCAAACAGGCAATTAAGTATATAATTTTTGTATATAAAGTCATTTTCCTCGCAATTTTCATGCTCTCTAATTTGGACAACAGTAAGGTCATCAGGAAGTTCGAGTTTTTCAGACATACAAAAATTCCCGAGTTTTTTTATAATGAGAAAGAATATCATTTTTAATCTCCAACGTTTAAAATGAAAGCCTTTAAACCGGAAGGGTTTATTCAAATCAACGGTAGCATCATCAAAAGTAATGGTATTCATGGTAGCAGCAGCAGAACTAGACATCGCAGGTATAAACGTCTTAAAATTGTAATAACAGTTTGCAAAGTCAAGAACAATATTACAGTTCACCACGAATTAAACAAGATGCTAGGTTGAGTCGCGGAGTAGGTCGCTCTCTTTAAGACATTTCGCGGCTCTACCCAGAATGTGTGCTTGTAGTTATTCGGCCCCGACGTCCTCGGGATCAAAGAAGCCCATAAAAATACTATGTCTCAATCGGTTAGCACAAACACGATTGGTATGCTCACATCGAACTCAAAATATTCTACTCGGAATCTCAAAGTTTACAAGAATAACAGAGGGAGAATTGCAACAGAGAAAGGGAATTTTTGATTTTATATATAAACTACAAGAAAAAAGGCCTTTACTGACACTAAGGTTAGTGACACTAGGCAAAGTGTCAGAAACGACGTGTAAATGGGCCTATTTCGTGTTTTTTCACTTAAATATCAATAATTACTGACACTATGGTATCAGCGATTTTAGTGTCAGTAATTACTATTACAATAGTATCAGTAAGAAATAAAAAAAAAAAAAAAACGCGTAGTCGTCTGGAGTCGAACCAACACCTCGCGGAAGTGACGTTTTCGCATATATTACTGACACTAGAGTATCAGTAAATTTAGTGTCAGTAATTAATGATACCTAGTATCAGTAAAAAAATTAAAAAAAAAAATTATTTCCTTAAGTCTGCTGGGACTCGAAATTGTAACCATTGATATAAATTTTTTTTTTATTGTAAGGCTTTACCACTGGGCCAAATCGTGACTTTTGTTCCTTAAACCGCGGTTATAAAAATATATATGTATTTGTCGGGTCAAAACCTGAACCGTAGTTACCAAATCAATCTTAGTAATTTATGGTTCCTCTCATTCCCACCTTTTTTTTCATCACCACAGCCATTAGGGCAAACTTATCATCAACCAATTACAACAATACCCTCAACTCCTGCTCCTCAGTTTTCACAGACTCTACAGTCTTTTTTCGAGCAACGCCGCCCCCTTCGCTACCGCCTCCTCCTCCTCCTCCTCGTCACTATCCAGAGATAATAAATAACTCATCAGGCACCGCCGCTGCCGCTGCCGCTGCCGCGGGTTCCTCTCGGACACGCAATCGGAAATCCCCTTTTCAAAAACTCAAGCCGGGTAAAACTGAAACAATACCAGCGCCATACCCTTGGGCTACAACGGAAATGTGATTGTAACCTTGAATGGAACTTGGCGGGTTCATAGCATAATGGCTTGCAGGAAATGTGATTGCAGAATTGCAATTCCTCTTGGAGAGCAGGTACTTATGATGATGATTTTAATATTTAATTTATAGGCTCCCGGAGTTCATAGTCTCTTTGTCAAAAAGAAAAAAAAAAAGAAGCAAATTGAATCCTCCATGATGTGTCAATTTATAGACTCTTGATTGATCAAACAATCGAACCATCAATTCTAAGCTTCTGTTTAAATTCTCAAGAAAAAAATGATGTGGCTAACAGGGATCGCTTCTAGGGGTCGAGGTTGAGATTGCCGGGAAATCGTATCAGAGCAAGTTGATTACAACGGATGATGCAGAATATAAAGAAAATATAGGCAGCAAAAGTAAAGGTGATGGCTGTTATTTGAAAGAAGCCAAGTATATACTTTGAGAATTCCACAGGTAATAATTTCTTTTATCAGTTTTTTATCATTGTTTTTTTGAATTATCCTAAGGTATTGATTTGTTAAATTTTTTCATTTAATTAGGTGATGGAGGTACCACTCTTTCAATTAAGGTCACTTGGTCTCAGAATTGACATATGAAGAGGGTCAATCTGCCTCAGTGTGCCATTTACTTTTCCGGCATATGTTGTTCCGGCGGGGAAGAAGATTCCTAAGAGAGAGAAGATAAAGTTGAATGTTAACTCTGCCATTAATCAAGAAATTGAATGCAAATGTACAAGCCATCCTATAAAGGTATGGACATTTTTCATAACTAGTGATTTCCATTCAGGTTCAGAATACACACTAGATTTGATACGAGTACTTTTATGACTTTCCAGGAGCTCAGTCGTGAGGTAGGAAAATTAAGTTTCTTATATGAAGCAGAAGTAAACAGATGTCCAATTCTGACATGAGAATTCATAAACTGTAAGTCATTTTAACTAATTGTGTCCATTTCAAGAGATTTATATTGTAATGTTTGTCCATCGTGTGAAGTATGTAATTTTTGGACCTTCCTTCGAAGGCTGTAAAATGGTCAGACTAGTTATGGAGGGACATTCAAGTAATTCTCTTTGAATTCTGTGTTTTGCAGGTTTCTTCAACTGAATTATTTGGCGGTGTTCTTTTGCAATCTCCATCTTGCATGATTTTGATCAAAGACAAATGTTCTGCCTCTATCTCTTCCCTGGAATGAGCCAGAGTAGGAAGGTTTGTTGCAATTCCAGCTTATTAATTCCTATGGGAATAGATTCTTGTCGGAAAATGTATTGTTTAAGTTTAAGTTTTTTTGTATGATGTTTGTTTGTAGATGTAGAATGTTGCATGATTTTTCTTCCCCTTAAACAGGTTTGTGGAATTTGCAGATCAGAATTACTCGTGTTTTACAGTCAGCGATATTAACTCTTTTGACTTCTTTATTTTAATTTTTTTTTTCTAGAATGCTGAAGATTTCATCTTTTGATAAGTTTAGGCTATAAAATTGATGTTGGATGCTAGTGAATCGATTCCTCTAATTTTCCTCATAACTGATGGGGCTGTGGAAGATGAAAGAGGAATTTGCAATCAAATGAAAAGCTATCTCATGAGTACAAGATCAATTTCTCCCCGCATATGCACGTTTGGCATCGGTAAGGGTTTGATGCCGTTTCTAGGAATCCTGTATCCTTTATCTTGGTCATCAATTAAGTCAGACCTGCTGCAGTTCTAGAAACTGTTACATATTTGGCCATGTCTAATATGTATTGTACTGCAATATTGGATTGTTGAAACTACTTAAACTAGTTTCATTGATTTACTGCATGGAAATATTTCTCAGGTTTATATTGTAATCACTACTTCTTGCAAATGCTAGCACAAATTGGGAGGGGTTACTATGATATTGCCTATGATCCAAGTAAGTTATTCTTAATCTTCATTTTATGTTTGATAGTTTTCATTTCCCCCTTATTTAGATGATGTTTCATCCTTATAAAGTGCTGATAATATCAGAAAATGTTAACTAAGTTACCAATTCTGACATTTTTATTTGGCTAGATTCTGTTGACTATAGAGTACGAGATTGTTTACAGCTGCTTCATCTGTCTTTTTAACCAATATAACTTTGGAGACCGGCAACCATCTCGATTCATTTGAGGTATACTGGTCCTGAGAGCAAAGATTATTCACGGTCTTCTACATCTAGAACTAATAATCTGTTCCCTAGTGATGCATTATTGTAAGTGCTATACATATGATTTGTTTGGTTTGATCTCTCTGGTTGCATCTCTGACAAATTGTATTCTCTACATTCCTTGCAGCTGTTTCCATCTCATATTCCAGACCTCTCTTTGGGAAGTCCATGATTGTATCGGGCAGATACAGCGAAACTTCCCGACTCTGTTCAATTTAGGGCGTGATGGCACCTGTCATCTGATAAACTTCATCTGGTTCATGAGACCTTTTATTTCTGTTTTATGTCCGTCTATATATATATATATGTGTGTGTGTGTGTGTGTGTTATTGATTTGTTTGTTTTGGTGATTATGTAGCGGTATGAAAGATACAACTTGTTATTATGGATGCCATTTGTTTTTATATGCATGCTCTTAGGTTGTTGGTATGGTTATTGTCAATAAGTGCTTTATGTGACAAAAATTAGATTAGGGTTATATTTGTATTTTTATTTGGATGTATTTAATGTTTTTATTTATGAAGATATCGATTTTTTTTGGAAGTCCATCTAATTCTTAACATTTGGTTATAATTTCAGATTTTGTGCCAGATATCATATTGTTGGGGGATTGTTGCAGGCTTCTCAACAAGTATCATGAATTTTGGTGGGGGCATGACATTTTGATGGGACTTTAAGAGTAGTTTTTGAAATATATATATGTTAATTTAAGATTGTCTATGGAGTTTTTGTATTCATCATGTGATACTGTTGAATTGATTAATACGATTAATCTATTATATGCGAATTTTATTAAATGTAATTTTTAGTTTTTTATTTCATTGAGTTGGTATATATATATATATATATATATATATATATATTTTATGATTAATTTAATTACAAAAAATAAGAAATATAATTGTGAAATAATACGATTTTTAAATTTTAAAAGATATTGACGGATATTGATACTATAGTAACAATAATTACTGACACTAAAAATCAAATATATGCGATATACTGAACTGCAGTAACACAAATTTACTGACACTATAGTATCACTAAATACTGATGATTATAGTGTCAATATTTACTGACACTAAAATAGTGTGAGAGATTACTGATACCATAGTGTCAATAATTTTCTGATACTACAGTATTAACGTTTACTGACATAAGAATCACTGACACTAGAAACTAGTGTCAGTGATTTCTGGCTGCGGCAACACTGACACATTTATATAGTGTCAGTAAAACCCTTTACTGACACTAATTTAGTACAGTAAAAGCATTTTTCTTGTAGTGATATATATATATATATATATATATTTTTAAATGAGTGACATCTTCTTATATAGTGTTTTCAAAAGGGCATTTTTAACAAAATGAAATTTAAATGCATTGATAAAAAAAAAATCGGTAATGATTAAATGTTCCACGTTTTTCTTCATTTTCCAAACTGTTTTTATTCAAAAAAGTAATAATCCATTGAATTTGTGTAACTTAAAAAATATTTAAGCTGTCACATATAAAAAAAAAACATGTAATATATATTAAAATGAATTTTCTCAAAAAATATAAATATAATGCACACGCACCGACCGACGGCAGTGCGCGCGGGTACGGTGAACCACTATTAGCCTAACTCCTCATCCTTCCACAAAAGTGGTGTTGTATTTGGTGGCAGTGCGCGCGTGTGCGTGTGCGGACATTGACAAGTGTTGAACCTAACATTGTCAAGTGTTAAACCTAACATTAACCCAATTAAAAGTTCATATTTACAATAGTTATTTGTTGAACCTAACATTGACAAGTGTTAAACGTAACATTAACCCAATTAAAATTTATATTTACAATAGTTATTTGTTGAACCTAACACTGACAAATGTATGTGTTCAATTTTAGTGCATGAAGTTGTTTCAAACATTATATAATATATATGCAAATTAATTTGATTGTACGTAATATTATTTTTGATCGGGATCATTGTCAATGCAAACATTATATAATATGCCAATTGCAGTGTAACAATCCTCACAAATTTTGAAAACATTTCTGTAAGAAAAACATAATGTCAAACCCTCAAGACGAGCAAGATCAAGAGTTGGGCAAGCAAGCCATAAGGCTAGCCAACGCGGTGGTGCTGCCAATGGTCATAAAATCAGCACTGGAGCTCAACGTAATCGACATAATTTTTGCTTCAGGTGAAGGTTCTTTCCTCTCACCTTCGGAGATCGCGAGTAGTCTCCCCACCAAGAATCCCGACGCCCCGGTCATGATCGATCGGATGCTACGGCTCTTGGCCAGTTATGACATTCTCAAGTGCTCGGTTCGAGCCGGAGATAATGGACAGGTTGACAGACTTTATATCGCCGAACCCATTTGCAAGTTTCTGTTAAAAAAGACGGCAATGATGGCTTTCTGTCTGATCTGACACAAGTCTTCATCAAGTGGTCAAGAGATCTTTGTAAATTTTAATTTTATTTTTGGAAATTTTTTTTTTTTTTTTATTAATTATTATTAGACTATCTATTCTATTATTCAACAAATTTTTCGATTTTTGACAGGTATCACTTAAATAATGTTGTACTGGAAGGTGGGATCCCTTTCAACAGGGGCACATGGAATGACAGTATTTGAATACACAGGAGAAGATAAAAGGTTCAACAGGTTATTCAACCAAGCAATGTCGAATCTTAGTACCTTAATCATGGAAAAGGTTCTTGACGTCTATAAAGGTTTCGAAGGCCTCAATATATTGGTAGATGTGGGTGGTGGAATTGGTTTTACTATTAATATGATCATTTCTATGTATCCTCACATTGAGGGCATTAATTTTGATTTGCCTCATGTTATAACTGATGCACCTTCGTACCCAGGTACTTTATTAATGTGTTGTTTCATTTTCTCAATGGATTATTATCGCCAAGATTATACAATGGAACTAACTAATGCATTGATGATCTTGTAGGAGTAGAGCATGTTGGGGGAGATATGTTTGTGAGTGTTCCTAAAGGGGATGCTATTTTCATGAATGTATGTATCGAGTTACAGTAGTAATATTGTATTATTTTATTTTATGATCCAATAGAAAATAAATATTAAGGGAAATTATCATTTATCTCAGCGAAAATTTAGTTAAATTTTAATTTTTTTAAAATGTATCAATTTTTTTTCGAAATTATTATGTGTATTCATTTTCATTTTCACCTGCAATTTTTGAGTTTGACTGAACTTTCTATTTTCCTTAAAGATAATTTCTAAACTTCTTGTTTCAATCCGTTGTAATCTTGTTTTTTCTTCTCATGTTTTGTTGGTAGTTGATTTAGTGATACATATAAAATGAAAATTGCAGGGGATACTCCACGGTTGGAGCGATGAGCATTGCTTGAAACTTCTTAAGAATTGTTATGAAGCTCTCCCAAACTCTGGCAAACTGATCATCGTTGAAACGATTCTTCCTGTAACTCCGGAGAACAATGTGACATCACAAATTGTATTCGAGGATGACCTTTGGATGTTAGCTTTGAGCACAGGAGGTAAAAGAGAGGACTCATAAGGATTTTGAGACATTAGCTGTCAAGTCTGGATTTTCTGGCTGTGAAGTCATATGCTCTGCATACAATAACTGGGTATGGAGTTCTACAAGAGAGCTGATGATGAAACTTTCTAATAAACGCAAAACATTGCTTTCTTTCTATTAAGTTTATGTTCAATGTTGAAAAACTATGCTTCTGTTGTATGAAATAAAATCTTATTTGGGATCCTCAAAATCAGTGGCTTACTCTAAACTTTAGAGTGCTCACTTATATAAACCCAATCATGAAAGGTTTTGCTGTAAAAATTTGTAAAGAATTCTTTGGGTTTATATAGGTGCTCCAAAGACAAAAAAATTAATTAAGAATCTGATGTGGGATAAATGCTAATTAAATCTTAGCCATTGGATCTTAATATAGTGGTTTAATGAGATTATAAATCCCTAATAAGAGTTTGGGCCGAATTGGAATTCAAAAAAAAAATAAAAAAAAATAAAGATTGTTTTTTTCTTATTCATTTTTCCAATTCCCAAAGTGCCCCTATCGTCATTCACTAATCCCTAAGCCACTTTGGAACCTCATAAATGATCTGTTCAATAATTAAACATATTGAACCATTTATGAACAATTCCTACAGCAATCATATATGCTATTAAATTTATATTGTGCACTGTTAACCATTGATTTCGACTTTGTTGTGTGTGACCTTTTGGGTTCCCCTCAAGTTGGACATGAAATGAATCATGATAATTTAATCGAACATAAATTATCCTCCGATCAGATGGTCGTTCGATTTCAATGACCAAGGTTGACATCTAGCAACATGCCAAGGCCCTCAAATGAAAAGGAAAGATATATACCCATTCTGTATGCAATTTACATACGATACGGTCCCTCACCTCACTATATCCCCACCGTTTGACCGAGGGTATGGAAGCCATCATTTTATTACTCCAAGGGCTTTATTCGGTCAGAGATTAATCAATCTACTAAGATGCTCTCTATTGTATCCTCTCTTAGCTGGACTAACTTAGCGAATACCACTCTACTTCAGTAGTTTCTGTTCCAATTGAAATCCCTTGAACACATTAACTAGTTTGTAACCCTTGTGTAAAATCCTTCACTATAACAAACAACCTCTTCTCTCATTATTTATAGTACAATTTATAAATATAATCAACCTAATCGATTTCAACACCATTTAACAAACACATCAAACATACCACTCAGAGAACATACATTAGTCCTGGGTATAGTGAGAAAATTACTTACCTCTACGAGAATTTCACACAGTACGTACCCAATTCGTTAATTGACTACGGAAATATGTAACATACTGAGTTATTAACACACACAATTTATTATCCCTAATATTTTTATTGTTGTCATTAGTTTTATATATATATATGTATATATAAACACTTATATCCTGTTATCCATTTATTATTATTGGTATATATGTTTATATATATAGACTTATATATTTATTACTATTATTATTATTTTAACTACTTAGCTAATAATGTTATTGTCAATATTCACACATATATACATTCACATGGGGCTCCCTTCTTTTTTGGACATTGATAAACACCATCTAACTTGAGCTTCAGAGTCTCTTCACAGGTACCACCCATTCATTCTAGAAAGGAAGAAGGCGATTGGAACTCCCCACATTAAACAAATTCATAAAGGTAAAATTCTCACGCACTTCAATTGTCATTCCAGTTGCTGGGATATTATCTGATATTTATTGTCACAAACATCATATTATAAGTTATTATAATGGTTTCTGGTTATATCTGTAAAACTTTATTTGACATTCTTGTTCAGCAAATTCGCTCCATTTCATAACTCAAATGGAAGTAGAACAAATGTACTCGATACTACAGAGGATGTGGCTTTACCCCGGCAATGATGCTACTTGCTGATTTCTAATGGGAAGCTTGCTATATGGTTATTGGCTCTGTTCTAGTACTGTAAAAACATTAGGTGAATTCTTTTGTGAGAAAGAAATTATGTACATAAAGTAAGCACCTATTTTTATTATTTTTATGGAAATATGAGTCTGATGGTTCAAGAATCAGCTCAATCGGAGTTCGTTTGTTATCTTTATAGCCGAAACAAGAAATTTTTACGCGTATAACGATAAAATCGGAGATCGCATAACTGGTTCTCGAAACCACGCGTTTTTCAACGCGTCGAATCTTCACTTTAAAATATTTCAACCTATTTCCCAACACATAAACTCTGATTTTTTATTACCATCTCGTTCCAAATCCTTTACTTTAATTTGGAAACTTTCCGGCATTGTTCCGAAAAACTCGGGATATTACAGTGTTTCTTGTAAGAATCTGGGACAGACGGGGATTTTAACTGCTCCGCTAAAACCCGGAATGAGTGGTTTAGCGGTGTGGTTTCGAACTATTCTAAAAAAAATAAAAATAAAAATCTTATTGTGTATTTTTCCTTTCTGTTCATCAACTCCGAATCAAAATGATTTTGTTGTAAACTGGTAAACCACTTACTTTTATATCGGACAAAACAAGCCTAAAAATTTATTTGAACAATACAAAAATTCACTTTTATAATTGATGTTGAAATTTGGGACAAAACATAACCATCAGCGATTATCCAATTGTGACAAGAAATTCCATTAAAATCTTTCACAATCGCCCAAGGGACGTCTTTTAAATTCAAGTCTTTCTCGCATTTTGTGGGGCCTGGGAGCATCAAATGATTGCTATCACACGAATTAAACAAAATGATTATGTCTAATATACATGATCGTTTATTATTATTATTATTATTATTATTTTAACTACTTACGTGGGGCTCCCTCTTTCTCTTTTCTCTTTTTTTTTTTTTTTTTGGTTGTGTGTGTTTGATGCGCAGGCTGAGGGGTGTTCTTTTGATGGTTGATGGAAGTAGTTGCGTCTTCTCTGATGGTTGATAGGAGTCGTTACGTCTTCTAAAATTTGAAAGAAGCTGAGTGCAGTGTTTGTGTTTATTTTGATTTATTTATTTTTGATTTATTTTTTTTACTACGTAAGGTTGATCGGCTGAGTGCAGTGTTTGTGTTAATGCATGAGTAAAATTTGAAAGAAGCTGAGCCCTTACCTTTATGCAGGGACGTGGATGATCAACATTTGGAGAGTGGTTAAAACTTGCGCTGGTCAGTGAGGCCGTGAATAGGTTAAGGGCTGCGGTTGTACGTGAGAAGTAAGGGGAAACTTGGAATGTTGACGGCGTAAGTAAATCTGTTGAGATTGGTACATGTCGTATATTGGATTCTAGGATTTCAATGGCTGATTCTCAATGAATCATGAGTCTTGAAAGCTCGTATAGACATGTAGGTGTTTATATCGGATAAACACTGAACGATTCACCGAGTATTCTTAATGGATGGTACACCATAGTTGTACGGGCCAAATTTGGCCCGAGGGCAAAACCGTCTTTTCGCGTCAAAATCAAATAACAAAAGCCCATGAATATTGGCCCTTAAATACCATATTGGAAAACCCAACCCAAAAGACCTTATTCCATCGGTACATAACGCTACGAAAATAGAGCCAAATAAATAGACAGCATAAAACACAATTGTTACTAACTATTCCTCTTTTTCGAAACACAAACACATGCAAATATTCTTCCAGCGCTGAAAGTTGAATCCAAGGCACGTTGTGGGTTCCTTTGCCAGAAATGTCAGCATGTTGTAGGCCCGTTGACAGCTTTTATCACAGCTACAAAGTAATCTCTTTTCAGACCTATAAAAGGGAAGATAATTCAGGGTTCAAGGCAGGCTTCTCTATGGCTTACTAGCTTCTGTTCTCTGACATAAGTTCTCAGAGAATTCCCTTCTTCAAAACACATATCACCGCCCTCACGGCCACCAAGAAAGTTAAGGTAATAACAAACCTTACTTTCACATTTTACATATTTACTGCTCATTTCATACTACTGACTTGAGCGTCGGAGTGCCCCCGGCACCCACCACACCGGTGGGTAGTCTGCTCCCGCTCACCCTACCTTTGTCTTGCAGGATCGCTAATGCCCCCAACCTACAAATTCTGATTGTGGACCCGGCCGAATTCCAGCATCCACAATAGTCAATAAGAATCTTCTCGGGTTGAGTAACATAATGATTCTATGACTTGAGATACCACTGTGGATATATGAGATATCATTCATACTTTGATGGCAGTTATGTCACCGACCTATTTAGGTCAGACCTCCGTCGGTTCGTTAGGTGTGGATTGATCCTCATGATATCCAATGTGTGTCAAGATAGAATCTGTCAACTCTGTATACAGAGCATAGGTATTGAATATGGGTGTTGTGATATTTTATATCGTACCGCAAGTGTACGGTGTCAAGTTTAATATAAATCAGTGAAAGAGTGTCGAACCCACAGGGATTGCGTTAACTCGCACTAAGTACTACAATTGATAATCCTAACTTTATTTAGACGATAATTAATAAAGATTTAATTAAATAAATAAATATAAAAATAATTTGATAGGAGGAACTAATACGATAGAGATTATGGATCCTGATTTCACCTAGCTATCGCCTATATATTTGTCATGCCAATTAATCATTGTTCAGTTATATTGTTTATAAGTCAAGATTTCGTAAATATCCACTCCCTCTCTCGAGTGCCGAGTGAAAATATCATCAACTATAGACTTCGATATCTCTATAAAAATCTAATAGTTAACAACTCATTACGCTTTGTGATTCTATATTAACGACTTCAAAGGAACTACATATTCTCTCGAACTCTATAAAATCATAGGTCATATTCTCTAGATCCATACAAAATCCCATATCTCGAGTGATAGATTTCAAACATGTATCATCATATTTGTGGCCAGCAAACATAAAACATTAAACTCAAAAGAATATAAATAATCAATAAAACTTCATAACAGAATTAGCAAACAATTACAAGGTTCCAGCATCAGTTACATCATTCTCCAGAATTAAGGAGTTAATTCATGACTAAAGATGAAAACAATGATAAACAAGTCATGAATCTAATGGAAATCATTAGAGTTCTAAGAAAAAAACAAGAAGATAAAACCCGAATTGAATCTCTTCCTCTTCGGACGTCACCACATTCGTATTCTCTTGTTGCTCTTCAATCCTCCTCCTTGGATCTCTAAAAATATGTGTTTCTGTGTTTTGTGCTGTGTATTAGCCTCCTGGCTGAGTCTTGGACGAACTATTCTATTTATAATGGAGGCTGGAAGTCATTGGGTATCTTAAAAAACCCTAAAAATCACGTCCTGAAGCGCGTCTGATTTTCCCCCGCAGCGCCGCGGCTCTGTTCAATTGGCGCCACGGCGCCCTTCTCTCGGGTTTTATTATGGGACTAAATTTGGCTTGCAGGCGCCGTGGCGCCTGGGTCTCGGGAAATTGTATGGAGAGCATGAGCTTGCTGGCGCCGCCGCTCTATTTTTATTGTTTTGCATGGCTCCCTTTAAATAATGCAATGGGGCCCACGTGACTTAGCTTCTCTCTCCTAGTCTTCTCTTTTTTCGGCTGAAGCTTTGTTGTTATGGTCAAACATGTGGCCCCTACCTTGCTATTTTGTCTTTTTACTCTTTCACGCCAACTTTTTGTAACACAAATAAAATTAAGAAGGTGGGCCCACGTGTTTAACTTTCTTTTTCAAACTTGCTTTTGATTTAGGTCAAAGTTTGTGGTCTTCTCTCTTAACCAATTTTCCACGCCTCTTTCTTTCAATTTACGGCAAAGAATAAGAAATTCTTTTTGCTTCCAAGTTTGTTCCGAAACACTCGTATTTGCTCCATTATTGATATTTTAATGCTTCCTACAAATAAGATATAAAATAAACTATAAATGATATTATTTTACTCGAAACATAATAAAATAATAGGCTAAAGATGCCGGAATAAGTGGGTATAAACCACACTTATCAATGGGATTAACAATCTGTTAAATATATGGGCCAATGGTACACCGTAGAAGTGAGTTCTAAATATTATTAAGAGATTGGTAATAGAAACGTCGATGATATTATATCTGTAGAGATTTCACGTTCATATCTATATCTCTAGAATAATCTGGATACCTGTGATAGAAGGATTATCTGTATGCAATAACCTCGACATGTATGGTTCAATGAGTTTATCCGTGATCGTCATAATTTACGGGTGAGTAGATTATAGACACGAAATTAGATTTAGTGGCAAATATGCCTGAACTTAGAGAGTCTCACTAATGAAATATACTTGTAGAGCACTAGAGCAACATTTATGAATAATATTGATTATTTATAAAAGATACATGCATAGGGGCTTTTTGGTCATTTCCTAATTAATGTGTATTTTTATCATTTATATATCCCGGTAATCCAATTACAAATGATAAAAGAGCAATTTCCTTTGTCACATAGTTAATTCGTACAACAACACTATGTTATGTACAAATAGTGATGCTATGGGTCATAATTGTCCAACAAGCTACACATCCAGGTACAAAATAATAGTCATTTAACAAAAGTGTCCCATTCGGCAATGAGATCTCGCATACTCCCACTGCAACTGCATCCAGAGAGTCTCCACTCCGAATCGCAACTGCATCTCTCCAGGCTTCAGTTTCATACTTTCCTTCAGCACCTGCAATGAATTGCAAATGTGAATAAGACAAGCAGAATCTAAAATCCAGCTGGATGTAGCGGCTTCACAAGCCAAAGATATATCAATAACTGGAAAAATAAATGTACCTGATGTAGATGCTCTCTCCCTCCTCAGCTGGGCAATGTAATCAGGACAGTTCCTTTTCCAGTGCCCGACCTTGCTGCAGTGATGGCACTTGTCGTCAGAAGCCCTCTTGGGCTTAGCTATCTTTGCATGTGGTTAAGGACCGAGAGCCATATTCTTATTCTTCCATTTCTTCTTCTTTCCCTTTGACCAAGTCTGGGAAGAAGCAGAAAGTGAAGTACGTCTGGGAGGGCGAGTCGGTACGCCCTTCTTGAGGTCCTCTTCTGCCGTGAGAAACATCATATGCAGCTCTTGGAAGGTACATGTAATCCTATTCATGTAAGTACATCACAAACTGGCGATAAGAAGCTGAGAGTGAACCAAGAATGACACTCCTACCGATAATGTCATTCAGAATGAGATTATGTTGCCTCAATTGATCGATCAAATCGATCATCTGAAGAACATGCGGGCTAACAGCTTGCACTCATCCAATCGCGCATGGAACAGTTCGATTGCGACCTTGCGAACAACAACTTGTTCTTGGTTCTCAAACGATTGTCTTAATCGTGTCATCATACTATACGCATCTGACATGCCATAGTATTTTTTCTTGTGTCCCGGTGAAAGCGAACTTAAGATGTATGATTTAACTTTTAAATCATCATCCTTCCAAGCTTGGAAGACTTCGCATTCTTCCGGTGTAGTGTCCTCTGCCACAACAATGGGCAGTGGACCCTCAAGAACATATCCCAACTTCTCGGAATCGAGGACAATCCTCATATCTAAATCCCAATCGGAGAAGTTCTCAGCGCCCTTGAGTTTGTTCGCATCAAACATACGCGCAAACTGATTAGTGGATGGTGCCGCCATCGCAAATCTATCATATAGATCATGAAAAACGGTTAGCAGAATTTAAACAGTTTCATATAATATCATAAGCATAAACTAGATCATAGATTTTTAATCTAAAAATGCTCATCCCACTAAATTATGCAATACTGTAATCCCCAAACAGAAAACAAAGATTTTATAATTAAATTAAATGGAAATAGTGAAAAGTGGATCCCATGAATATATTTCAGCTCACAGTAGAGGCACGGTCTCGCCTACGTATATTCATCGGGTAGACAACTCATTTGTCAATCACTAACTAGTGACTCCTTGCTTTTCGGTCCTGGTCGTTTCTCGTTGTGACTGCTAAGGCAGGCCACAAGGAGACGTACCAAGGTTAAACTTGTCAATGATAAACTCAAGCTACTTGAGTAACCCTGATAGTTAGGGCACGTTCAAGATTACGCTTTCGCTTGAATTTATCCAGTATCTAATATACATCCGGCATAAATAAATCTCTATCGGCTACACCCTCACAATAGAGTCACGGTATCGGATGTAGTCACCGAGAAATAGTCATAAACCGTATTGACAAGATGAACCATATAACATGCATCAAATACATAATTACATATAAACCTTATTAATTAGGGATTTTCCGCTAAGTGTCATACACCCTAAATCTAATCAAATTAGATTAAAACATGCATGTATAAAGTTAAGAAAACATGATTAAACATTGAATTTAAAGGGCTAATCATATTAGGGGGCCTAGAATCAGACTCGCTCTGATACCATTTTTAAGGGGTTTTATGGCGGAAATCCGGTAACGCAGCGGAACAGTGGAAAATCAAAATTTTCTGATTTCAAAATTTTTTCTCGGATCAATTAAATAAACTTATTTATTTAATTATCCAATTATCAAATTATGAAAAATTACAAAAAAAAAAATCAAATTTCTTTGTAATTACCAAATTGCCCCATAATTTTGCATTTTGTACATTTTAGTCCTAAATTGTTCAAAACAATTTTGGATGATTCCAAATCATTACTAAGATAATTTTAACATGTCACACACATCAAAAATCAAATTGCAACATGAAACCCCAAAAACTTGCCCAAGGCCGAGAGCCTCAATTGGTGGGCAAATTGTGCATTTTGCACTTTTCGTATTCAAAACACATGAAGATGAAATCCAATCAACCCAATATTTTATATGCATCTTATACACATCCAAATACACAACATAACTGAAAAGCCCAAAATTTGGAGATGGTCTTAAACTCTAATTTTTCTATTTCACCAAATTGGACAAATTAGACCAAATCAATATAAATCCAACACTTCAATCAAGTTTCTATAACACCAATCAAGCCTCACCACAATGAAATAACTATAGAAAAATTCTAGGTCATTTAAGAGTGGGTCAATAACTCTAAAATGTCAACTAGTTTCTCAAATCATCAAAAGAATGCTTATTAACTCATTAGTAACATTCTATGATCTTTATACATGCATAATCTTATCATCAAACTTCCATCCAACAAAAACACAAATAATAAAGAATAGAAAAATATGAGAAAATCATAGTATGTAGCCTAGAACTCAAGGAACATTTTCCTCTCTAATAGTAAGTTGGAGAAACTTACTAAAAATCCAAGCTTTTCTTGTTTTTCTTTTTCTTTCTCTCAATGTGACACGTGGAAAGGTGATTGGAGCTCAATTATTGTGACACGTGGCGGCTTCTGATTGGTCGGGTCAGATTCTTATCCGCCACGTGTCGATTTTAGATAAGTGAGCCCATAATTGATGCTGA
Source organism: Zanthoxylum bungeanum (assembly GCA_019454045.1). Taxonomy (NCBI): domain Eukaryota; kingdom Viridiplantae; phylum Streptophyta; class Magnoliopsida; order Sapindales; family Rutaceae; genus Zanthoxylum; species Zanthoxylum bungeanum. The sequence continues at coordinate 59,109 of SKCR01029761.1, forward strand.
AGTGGCGCTGACATGTCGACACGTGGAAAAGTGACTGTCGGCACCATATAATTGCGACACGTGGCACGCTGTGATTGGTTGATGATGACGTAGCGATGACGTGGCATTTTGCCTCGGTCAACCGGTGATGTGGACGATGACGTGGCTGACAGGTGGAGTGACACATGGCGAAATGTGGTGATGGCGACTGTCGGCACCTTAGGATGATGACACGTGGCACGGCGCACGTTAGCAAATCAGCTGTGATGGTGACACGTGGCACGGCGCTTGTTAGCAAAGTCAAATTTCCTCAGATTCTGACTTGTGGACCCGTTGCACGTTAGCACTGTTCGGTGTACGTTAAGTGTCGCGACGTCAAAGGCTTGCACGTCGCGACGCGGACAAATTACAAAAATGCCCTTTCATCATTTTTCAATGTTTTGGCTCCAAATTGCTTCCAATGCTTTCCAAACTTTTTTTATTTGCAAAATAACAATAAAATACATCAAAACGTTGACAAAACTCAAGAAACTATACAAAATATTAAGTTAAATGAGTGGGAAATAGTGATATAATTACCACTCATCACCAACAGAAATGAGCATGATTCAACGATTCGCAGAAATTTACGAAGTTGGAGCCAACACAGCATTGAATTACAAGATAGACCATATATGAAAATTCATGGAAACTCTTAGCATGCAAGGTAATGCTGGATCCACAAGTTCACCATGTGGAGGATGTTGGACAATTATGACCCATATCATCACTATTTGTATATAACATTGTGTTGTTGTAAAAATTAACTATGTGACAAAGGAAATTGATCTTTTATCATTTGTAATTGGATTACCGAAATACATAAATGATAAAAGTCCATAAAATTAGTACCAGATTAATAAGATATGAGACAGTATTAATCCACGTAAAATTTAATCATTAAATATCCCTAGTCATAATATTATCGAGACTGGACATCGATAATACGGAAAATGCTAGTATTACACTTGTGCGTGTTATGGAAGCGTAACGACATAGTTCATATATTTGGGTATTGGATAATGACCGGCGTAAACACACACGTATAACGCAAGCGCACGTATCGTTCAAGTAGTATAAAAAATCGATCCCACGAGGACTTAATATCTAACTATTAATTTTATGAGGTCAAATGATTACTAATATCTAACAGTTGATTGATTGATTTGAAATGGTGACGATTCTAAATTTAAAAGCAAGTAAATAAAATTGTCGAAAATAGGTTTTAGAAAATTCAATATTAAAAACTATCTAGGGTTGTGATTTCTTCCAATATCATTTTAAAGATGAAGTGGTTATCTTAAAGTTGGGTAATATATTGATTTATTAACCTGGAACACTAAATTATGTGTAAGCCTCTGTCGATGGTCAGACACAAATACCCAGTTTAACCCAATTGAACCATATGTCTATGTCAACCAAATTATCTGGATTCATTAAGTTTAAGTTCCAATTATGGCTACCCCCGCCCGACAGGTATATTCCTATCCTGTAAGGAAATCTATTAAAGGGTTATCTATCCTCAAGGAAGATCGTGGGCTATTGAGTCTAAGGCTGAAACCTAAAATCCCTATGTCTAGTTCATTTTAGATTTACCAGATCAATTTTATTAATGGCCATTAATGAAAAAGCATTAAGATTAAGACTCAATAAATAAATCTTTATATTACCCAAACTATAATCTAACCCTTATAAAACGGTGATATTGGATTTCATCACAACCCCAGATAACTAATTTAGTTACAACACATAACTAGGGCTAGTAAAAACTTGAAAATAAAAGACATAAAGTAAAAATGCGGTAAAGTAAATACTGAAAAGTAAATTACAATAATAAAATGCTAAGGTAAAAGGAATTACTTTTACTACTACTAATTTAGATATCCCCCATAATAATATATAAACTTGTGATAACATTACCAACCAACCATATAGGCGGTAACCTGATTAAGTCAAATTAAGTCCAACCGGCCATTAAGCGGTAAAAAGATTTGTCCATGAACCTGCCATATAGGCGGTAGAAAGTTTAATTACCAACCGACCAATCTGGCGGTATCCTTGATTAGTCAGGTTAAAACCAGATTAAAATGAATTACCAACCGACCAATATAGCGGTATCCTTTTTAAGTCAATATTTTAAATAGTGAATATATTATATTTAAGGGAGATTAATCTAAATAGAAATAGTAAAAGAATTACCTTTCACCCTAGCTGGGGAAGTTACCTCCTCATTACTGAAAAGTAAAACTGAAAAATTAAAAGAAAAGTATTGTGCGTAAAAGTAAATTGCGGAAAGTAAAAACTGAAAAGTAAAGAAAAGAAAGTGCGAAACTGAAAATTAATTACTGAAAACTAAAAATAACAAACTAGATACAATCTTCTTATTTATTCATTAAGAATTTCAAAGAAGAAAGTATGAATTTTACAAATGAAATGGCTTGGTATTTATAGGCAAAATTTTGCCACCATCAAATCATCCATCAAATTCTCCACCAATCATTATTAATTTCTCCACTAATTACTCCACTAATTACTCCACCAAATCCATAATTGCTCCACTAATTGCTTATCTTGTTGGGTGGTGATTTGATAATTTTTATTAATTATTTATTAATTAATATTTTGCTTTGAAAATGATTGATAATGACTTTTAATAATTACACACCACACACTTCTGGATGGTTCATCAATTTCGGTCATGAAATCATCAGAATTAGAAATTATTTTGTCTTTACAAGTTGTAGATCTTTGAGTCTTCTTTAATCTGGAACTTGAATCAGCTCAATCCGATATCTGAGTAAACAGTTATGCCCAAAATACGACAGATGCGCAAAACTGGAATTTCCAAAACTGCACTTCGTCAAAACGCCCTTTCAAGTTTCCAATCTCCAAAATTAAAATATCAAGTCCAATAATTGCCTTATTTGACCCATATTTCATCCTAAATGATTTCATTGAGACCCGATATTATTTTATCTGCAAAATAAACTAAAACACATCAAAAAGTTCATTAAACCCGAGAAACTAAAAAAAATTAAGTTAAAGGGGCGGTAAATATTGATATATTTTCCGCTCATCACACCCCCAAACCTAACATTTTGCTAGTCCTCGAGCAAAACAACAAAATAAAATAAAATTAAACTAAGCCACTTTCGTAGGGATCACGGTTGCATTTAGCATATGCAACAAGCCTTTAAACCCCTAGGTGTCCCTAGTGGACGAGTTGTAGTCTCGTGAGGGTTTACAGCAATGATACCCACAAACATTTTACAAAAGTAAAAAGTTAGTAAAACTAATGCACACAAAAGCAAAAAGACAAGCGAAAAGAGAATAAAGATGTTAGTGACTAATCAGGTGAAACTTCTACTCCAAGTTACTAGTTGTTTTGTTTTATTTTAAATTACTGAATAAGTAAATTCTCCGATTATTTTTACCATTCTTCATATACACAGCCAACAAAATATTAATCAATTCATTTTTGCCCACAACAGTCATAAGTGTAGTTGATAAGAGAGTAATATTTTTGTCCTAAAGTTCTATCAGATTTCACCTTTTTGCAGCAATGGAATAATTTTTCATTTTTCTGATTTTTTCTTTGATTTTTTCTCTATTTTTTATTTATATACAATATCTTCCATCTATGTAGCGAGTGTTGGGTCGGTGGCTCCCAAACCAGTTGGTTTTAGGGCACCAGGTGTTAAGACACCCCTACGGACTTAATTACTCAGACTTCAAATATATATATATTTTTGCAGCATCTTTGATCCATGTAACGAGCTTTGGGCCAGTGACTCCCAAACCAGTTGGCTTTAGGGCACTAGGTGTTAAAACACCCTTACAGACTTAATAACTCGGATCTCAGACGTTTTTTTTTTTTTTTTACTCCATTGCTTTTTGAGATGCTTCCTCCAATTAAACTAGAGCACTGAATATTACAAACTTTTCAATTTTAGCTCATGTCCGTATGTTACCATGTATGTTGATAATATCTGTCAACTGAGCATATGAAGATTCATTTTAGTCAATTTTATGGAGAATTACAAATTAAATAATTCAAAATGAAATAAACAAAAATTAACTTGTTTCGAAATAGGTTTGAGATACGTCTCAGGAGTGGAAACTCCTTACTCAGCTATCTCTTACCAATTTCACTTTTTAGTCAAAATAAAAACAAAAACGCAAAATATTTTTGTAATTTTTTAAAAAATTTTCAATTTTTTTTTTGTATTTTTCGAAAAATTTGAACTAAAAATAAAATAACACACAAACTAAAAAAAGGTACTGATCAACTAATTCCCTCCCCCAAACCTAAATGAGACATTGTCCCCAATGTCTTAAACAGTAAAAGGAGAGTTAAGAAGGTTGTACCTGGTTAGCTGAAAATCTACAGGAAATTAAAGGTTAAGATCCAGATTAATCCTACGCCTCTTACCACGATCGTCCTCGGACCAATTTATCTTTGAAAGGATAGGGTCAACTTGTGGTTCATAGGCTATGAGTTGGTCTATTAGATCCGGAGCAGTTCTGGCAGTAAAGAGGAGTTCTTTTAAAGGTTTTGACACGAACCCATTTCTCCGAGCATCATCAAGAAACACACAAAGAAAATCATAAAATCCATCAACATTGAGCAATCCAAGCGGTTTCTGGTGTATGTTCAGGTTCGCCCAAGATAGTACTATAAAAATTTCCTCCAATGTGTCCAAGCCACCTGGCAAAGCAATAAAAGCATCAGCACGGTTAATCATTTCTACCAGTCGTTCAGACATACCTGGCACGATCAGTTCCTCTCCGTTTGATGATCCAATAAGATTTGCCTCTGCCAGGGTTTTGGGATGATTCCCAAAACGTGACTGCCTCCTTCTGTACAGCCTTTGAAACGATCCCCATAAGTCCAAGATTGCCTCCGCCATATATTAAGTGCATATTCCTTGCAGCTAAGACTCGACCCAATTCTTGTGCTGCTTCTATGTATTGTGGTTTAGTTCCAACACTACTACCGCAAAACACACAGATGTTTTCAACTCGTCTTCTTGAAGTGGCTTCCATTTTTTTTATGTATTTCTTTCTCAACTCTGGATGCCTTCAAAAGTGCAATGACGGGCTGAATTTATATACCTGAAAAGGGTGAGTAAAAATAGCACAAGTATCTTCCAGAGGACGATTAGTAGCGAAATTATTATCGTGATAGTCAAAAAGGTCTGGATCCTGTCGGGAAAATTAAAAGAAAACAACAAAACAAATCACAATTATTAGGAAAAGACAAAGAGATATAATATTTACAGAAATTTACGGCTTGATTGACGTCTATGCGTCAGGGACAAGCTTCCCATCCAATTTTCTTATAAATTGGCAAACAGGGTCTTTTTGAGTCAGATTCCCGAGACTTAATTGTTGTCTTTCTTTTTGGAATTGTGTATGTAATTTGCGAATGGCTATATGAACATATCCACTGGGATGCGTCTCAAGAGTTAAAGATATATCATCTAAAGACTCCTTACTCAAGCCATCCCTAATGAAGTTAATTTTGTCTTCGCGATTATCAGACACCATTCCTAAAGAACGACAACGAGTGTTGCAATTAAATCGTGCACATTTGAAACAAACACCCATTTGCTTAGCTCTACGTTTCTTTGCATATGTGCTTCTTCCTAAACCAGGCAGATGTGAAATAAAAGAGTCAGAAGACTCACCTGCCAATCGGACTCGTGCTTCAATTACCAACGAATATCATTAGGAATACCATGGATTGTCAGTAGTCTCATCCGTTCCAAGCGAGCTTTGTAAACTTTCATCAGAGATTTTTGAGGGAGAGAAGGAAATTGCTTGCGAAGATTTGCGAGAGCTTCTTCCATCTTGAAATGACTAAACCTGCAAAAATTAAACACACAAAAAAATAAAACACACCAAATCACAATATATACACAAATTGCATGGGTTGCCTCCCTGCTAGCGCTAAGTTTAAAGTCGTCAGCCAGACTTGACTTCTCGAACGTTAAGCTGGATCTGAAAGTGTAACACTTTCTTTTTGTCGCTCAAATGATTCTCCCCAGTAGTGCTTGACACGCTTTTTTTAACCTTGAAAGTTTTGTTAGCGTCAGGATCATGTATCTCAACGGCTCTATTTGGTAAAACTTTGGTGATCACAAATGGACCTGACCACCGTGATTTTGGCTTCCATGGGAAAATTTCACCCTTGATTTGTTTAACAGTACCTTCTGCCCTGGTTCCAGTTGTATGCGCACTAACTTCTCATCATGTCTTTTCTTGCCCTTTTCTTTGTACAATTTGGCATCTTCAAAAGGCTGATTGTGAAATTCCTCCAATTCGTTGAGCTGGTGGAACTTTTTCTCTTCTGTTGCTTGTAGTGCAAGAATTGGCTCTTTCAGTGCAAAAGACGCTTTATCTTTAGGCTCCACAGGCAATTGACATGTTTTAAGTTTGTCAGTAGAACTTTGTCTTTCATCAGAGTTCTGAATGGTACTGTGTATCACATCGAGTCTGAAACATTCCTCCTTCTTTTCATCATCTGGGAAATTCATGGCCTTGAAAACATTGAATGTTACTTCTTGGTCTGTACCCTCATGGTTAGTTCTCCTTTTTGTACATCAATAATGGTTCGACCTGTAGCCAAGAATGGTCTCCCAAGGATGATTGGCACGTCTGCGTCTTCCTCCATATCAAGGACAATAAAATCTGCTGGGAAAATGAATTTGTCAACCTTGACCAGCACATCCTCAACTACACCTCTCGGAAATACGAGCGTTCTATCAGCAAGTTGCAGTGAGACTGAAGTTGGCATTGTTTCTCCAATCTGTAATTTCCTGAAAATAGAAAAAGGCATCAAGTTAACACTCGCACCTAAATCACACAAAGCCTTACCAAAGTTATGTTCTCCTATGACGCAAGGAACAGTGAAACTGCCAGGATCTTTCAACTTTGGGGGAAGTTTCCTCTGAATGATGGCACTGCATTCTTCTGTTAATGCTACTGTCTCGTAATCTCCCAATCTCCGTTTTCGTGAAAGAATATCTTTCATGAATTTGGCATAGGTGGGCATTTGTTCCAACGCTTCTGCAAATGGAATGTTGATATGCAGCTTTTTGAAGATCTCCAGGAACCGAGAAAACTGCTTGTCCAATTTGTCTTCTGAAGACGTTGAGGAAAAGGTGGAGGTGGAGTGATCTGTTCTTTTTCCTTTGCTTCTTTTTCCTCCATCTGTTGCTTTGTTTCTTTTGGAACTTCCTCAGCAGTTGAATTGACTCCAACATCTTTGTTGATTTCAGTACCGCGCTTTTAACATGATGGCATGACATTGCTCCTTCCCCATGTTCTTGGATTTGGCTCTGTGTTGCTAGGAAGGGTACCTGGCGGTCTGTAACTCTGAGCATTGCCAGTTGTCCCATTTGATTCTCCAGTGCTTTAATAGAAGCTGAATGGCTTTGAAATATAGTGTCATATCTTGCTGCTTGAGAGTCGTGTTTTGCTTCTATCTTTTTCAAGTGGGTCAACACTTCTGTTATCCTGGTTCATTTGCTTGCTCCTGGCTTTTGTTCTGTTGCTGGAATTCAGGTGGTGGATAGTTCTGATGTTGGCCTGAATTGTTGCTCCATGAAAAATTAGGATGATTCCTCCACCCTGGGTTGTAGGTGTTGGAATATGAATTGTTCCCTTGTCTGTTGAAATTGTTGACATAATTCACCGTCTCTTCATGTTGGTTTGACTCTGGTGCTCCTCCATATGGTGAACTTGTGGATCCAGCGATGTTCACAACTTGCGTGCTAAGTGTTTCTAGACATTTGCATATCTGATCCAGCCTGGTATTCACTGCTGTGTTTGCTCCAACTTCATAAATTCCTGCAATTATTTGGATCATGCTCCTTTCTGTTGGCCACAAGGAATTGTTGTTGGCCATTTCTTCGATTAGGTCCCAGGCTTGATCTTCTCCTTTTGCCATCAAGGCTCCTCCAGCAGCAGCATCGATTGTAGCCACTTTGGAATCTCATGGTGAGGACATTTCCGGAGTAAATCTTTGTACCTTTCCCAAGCTTCGCAGAGGGATTCTGAATCTTGTTGTACAAAGGATGTGATGTCATTCCTCAATTTTCCGGTTCTGGCTGGTGGAAAGTACTTTGCAAGAAATTTGGTGGCTAAAGTGTTCCAAGTTGTGATAGAACCTGCTGGTAGTGAATGTAGCCAAGCTTTAGCTCTGTCCTTCAAGGAGTATGGAAAAACTCGCAGTCTCATTGCTTCTTCTGATGCTCTGTTGTAGTTAAAAGTGCCGCAAACTTCCAGGAAGTTGCTGATGTGGGAATTAGGATCTTCAGTTGCATTCCCCCCGAACTGAACTGAGTGCTGAATCATCTGAATGCATGTTTTGATGTCACACGCATTTGCTGGTAAGGGAGGAAGTACAATACAGGAAATGAGTCTGTCAACCACCGGAATGGTTCTGTCTCGAATGGGAATTGGTGGTGCAACGTTCAAAGGTTCAGGTTCCATGTTGACTAAAGCTTCTTGGCCTTCTCGCCTTTCCCTTCTCAACTGTCTGATGGTTCTTTCAATTTCTGGGTCAAGCGGTCGGAGTTCAAAGCTTCTGGTTCGTCTCATGAAGTTTCTGAGAACCTGAAACACAGAAAACAAAAACAATAAGTAAAAAGAAATTAGATACAAGTAACGTATCTAACCCCTAAACTAATAGTAAAAGATAAATAAGTCCCCGGCAACGGCGCCAAAAACTTGACCGGCGTAAACACACACGTATAACGCAAGCGCACGTATCGTTCAAGTAGTATAAAAATATCGATCCCACGAGGACTTTATATCTAAACTATTAATTTTATGAGGTCAAATGATTACTAATATCTAACAAGTTGATTGATTGATTTGAAATGGTGACGATTCTAAATTTAAAAGCAAGTAAATAAAATATTCGAAAATAGGTTTTAAGAAAATTCAATATTAAAAACTATCTAGGGTTGTGATTTCTTCCAATATCATTTTAAAGATGAAGTGGTTATCTTAAAGTTGGGTAATATATTGATTTATTAACCTGGAACACTAAATTATGTGTAAGCCTCTGTCGATGGTCAGACACAAATACCCAGTTTAACCCAATTGAACCATATGTCTATGTCAACCAAATTATCTGGATTCATTAAGTTTAAGTTCCAATTATGGCTACCCCCGCCCGACAGGTATATTCCTATCCTGTAAGGAAATCTATTAAAGGGTTATCTATCCTCAAGGAAGATCGTGGGCTATTGAGTCTAAGGCTGAAACCTAAAATCCCTATGTCTAGTTCATTTTAGATTTACCAGATCAATTTTATTAATGGCCAATTAATGAAAAAGCATTAAGATTAAGACTCAATAAATAAATCTTTATATTACCCAAACTATAATCTAACCCTTATAAAACGGTGATATTGGATTTCATCACAACCCCAGATAACTAATTTAGTTACAACACATAACTAGGGCTAGTAAAAACTTGAAAATAAAAGACATAAAGTAAAAATGCGGTAAAGTAAATACTGAAAAGTAAATTACAATAAAATAAAATGCTAAGGTAAAAGGAATTACTTTTACTACTACTAATTTAGATATCTCTCATAATATAATATATAAACTTGTGATACATTACCAACCAACCATATAGGCGGTAACCTGATTAAGTCAAATTAAGTCCAACCGGATTAAGGCGGTAAAAAGATTTGTCCATGAACCTGCCATATAGGCGGTAAGAAAGTTTAATTACCAACCGACCAATCTGGCGTATCCTTGATTAGTCAGGTTTAAAACAGATTAAAATGAATTACCAACCGACCAATATAGCGGTATCCTTTTTAAGTCATATTTTAAATAGTGAATATATTATATTTAAGGGAGATTAATCTAAATAGAAATTGTAAAAGAATTACCTTTCACCCTAGCTGGGGAAGTTACCTCCTCATTACTGAAAAGTAAAAACTGAAAAATTAAAGAAAGAAAAGTATTGTGCGTAAAAGTAAATTGCGGAAAGTAAAAACTGAAAAGTAAAGAAAAGAAAGTGCGAAACTGAAAATTAATTACTGAAAACTAAAAATAAACAAACTAGATACAATCTTCTTATTTATTCATTAAGAATTTCAAAGAAGAAAGTATGAATTTTACAAATGAAATGGCTTGGTATTTATAGGCAAAATTTTGCCACCATCAAATCATCCATCAAATTCTCCACCAATCCATTATTAATTTCTCCACTAATTACTCCACCAAATCCATAATTGCTCCACTAATTGCTTATCTTGTTGGGTGGTGATTTGATAATTTTTATTAATTATTTATTAATTAATATTTTGCTTTGAAAATGATTGATAATGACTTTTAATAATTACACACCACACACTTCTGTATAGTTCATCAATTTCGGGCATGAAATCTTCAGAATTAGAAATTATTTTGTCTTTAAAAGTTGTAGATCTTTGAGTCTTCTTTAATCTGGAACTTGAATCAGCTCAATCCGATATCTGAGTAAACAGTTATGCCCAAAATACGACAGATGCGCAAAACTGGAATTTCCAAAACTGCACTTCGTCAAAACGCCCTTTCAAGTTTCCAATCTCCAAAATTAAAATATCAAGTCCAATAATTGCCATTATTTGACCCATATTTCATCCTAAATGATTTCATTGAGACCCGATATTATTTTATCTGCAAAATAAACTAAAACACATCAAAAAGTTCATTAAACCCGAGAAACTAAATAAAATATTAAGTTAAAGGGGCGGTAAATATTGATATATTTTCCGCTCATCAGATACTCATGCGAGTGTAATGGAGTTTCTGTTTACCGATGGTACGGAAACAGCATCGCTCTGGATAGACCCCTCAGAATGCCATTGGTAGTATGACTATGTGTCTATGGAATCCGAATCAGGGTAGGTGTATTTGGTCTAACCTGAGACTTGATCGTTAAACTTGATACAATCAGTATACTTTGGTTTTGGTATCCGTGGCTTTAACAGGTTTGTGTACTCCTCTTCTGGGTATACTGAGAATCGTAGTGTATGGGTTGTGATGTCAAGATGGAAGTATCATTCCAGTCATATGAAGATGATGATCACGTAGGATACAGAACTGGTACTCTTATATACTGCAGTCATCGGGATAATATGACTAGGTCATGATTATCCGATTATAGAGACTAGTTACCATAGATCTGATATATGCTTCATACAGGGCAGACACAATTCCAGCCCTAGGCCTAACATGTGATATCGATATTGGATCGCTATACGCAATACTACGTATACTACGTCTCAAAAAAGATTACATATTCCTTAAAAGAATATTCTGGAGAATTGGGTAGGACGGCCGCTTTGCTAGAAGCCAACCATGTCTTGTAAATCGGTAAGAATGTGGTACCGGGTACGCACGTGTTTGGATAATCCGACGACCGAATTTACTGCCAAATATCCAGAGATCTCATGGGTCGCTTCCCGAAGATTCACCGATGACGTATGACTCGAACATATTAATCTGGGATTAATTAGAAGAGAGAGAAAATTAATCTAGGATTAATTATTGGTGAGAATTTATCTGGGAAAAATTCAATTAAAAGAGAGAGAGAGATTAATTTGGAATTAATTGATTAAAATAATATATTCGATATATTAAATGAAATTAGATTTCATAACGGAATTAAAATTGGTTTTTAATTCGGGCGAACGAATTAATTTAGAATTAATTCGTGAGCGACTTTAATAGTAATTTTGCTAGGCATAATTATTTAATTTAATTTGATTTAATTACGTCGAAACGGAAAATTCGTTAATTCGGAATTAACGAACCCGAGCCTGGAATGTGTTTGCGGTCCCACTTGGATTTTGAATCAAGTGGGGCCTATAAGTCACATCATATAGTCACTTTAATCAACGTTTTGTTGATGGAATTTGGTGGGTGGTTGATAACTTGTTTAACAGACAAGTTGGTGAAATGCAAGACATTTACCTAAACTTGATTTCAGTATATGGTTTTTAGATTTTAGAAATAAAAAAAACAAGTCAACACAATTTCATTCTCCTCTCTCTCTCATCACCGAAAATTGCTTCTCCCTCTCCTAGTATTCGGCTTGGCCGAATACTACCAAGAACACAAGGAAGAATTATTGTAATTTTTCAAGTGCTAGCACACTGAATGAGTCATTCAAAGGTGATAGGAAACTATTCCCATGAGTTTGGAATTCATTCAACAAGCTTGGAGCTCATCATTCATGCAAAGGAGAGCTTGGAGCACAACACAAGATTGGAAAATTTTGTTATCTCCTACATCCTCTTAGCCGATCAAAGTGAGTACTTTCCGCTATCTTACTTTGTTTATTCACACATCTTATATGCTTATTGATCCTAGGTTGTTCTTAGAGAACCCAACAATTGGTATCAGAGCCTAAATTAAGCATGAAATGAATTAGGGTTCATAAACTTTAATTTGGGGCTTTTATGATTTACGCATGATTTCTTCAAATTGAGGTTTTGGTTGAGCTTGGATGATGTTAAATTAGATTTGTGCATCTTAGGAATTGAGAAATTGAATTGGATAAAATTTCCCCTAATTCCATATGCTTGGCTGTATGACTTGGAACCCTTAGCTCATGGTGATTTTGATTTTTAAACCATTGGATGTGTTTAAAATGAATGGATAAATTGATTTGTGATTTAATTGGATTGAAATCAAAATTAATGAAAAAATTACCATATTGCCATGAGCTTAATGAGCATGTTGGGATTGATTTTGCTTCAATTTGTGTTGGACATAGTTGATTAATTAAAACATGATTAATTAAAACATGATTAATTAGTGTAATTGGTGTTTTGGAATTATTAATTTAACTAATTAATTATGGCTAATACACTTTAATTAAATAATTATAATATTTGGAATATTGTGATTAAATAAATTAACCTTTAATTTTGAATTGGGCTAATGTTGTTGTATTTGGGCTTAATGGGCTTGGTTGGACCAAGTTTGGTTATGATAATTGGTTGGATCCAATTGGGCCTAAAACCATTTCCATAAATTCCAGATATGATAATTGGGCCTTTAAAATTTAATTGGGCCTATTGGGCCGAAATTAATTTTATGGCAAATAGGGTGATTCCTTAATTGGGCCTTGGCATCTTGGGTTTGACCCATAATTGCCAAAGCCAATGCCTAAAGAATTAATTAAAAGCCCATTGGACTTTAATTGAATAGTATTGGATATTAATTGGGCCTTCGAGACCCGTTACGATTGGATTTGGAATCCAAGTCTAAAAGGCACATTTAAAGTCTAATTATTTAATTTGGAATTAAATAAAGAATTATTATTGAATACAAATTAAATTGGATTTAAATTATAGTTCGATATAATTCAAGAATTCCCACTTGAGTAGTTATTCTTAAACGAGTTGGACTCGTGCAAATCAAATCGTTGTTTGAACATTGGATGGTCATTTATCAAAGATTAATTAATTGGATTAGATTGATTGATAACATGCTTTGTGTGAATACATTAATTTTGGAAATTGTTGTAGTAAATTTAGAATTTATTAAATTTGACCTGCGTGTCCAGCCTTTATCTCTTGATTCTTTGTAATTCTTTTCTTACCAATTCCCCTCAATGTAAATGAGGTTTCTTTAGAAGTATTATGTAATTGGGTAGAAGTATGAATAATGCTAGCGGGAGAGAGGAAATGAAGTGATTTGTTCTAGGAACAATTTGTGAGATAGCCATCCGCATATCATTATTAATTTATTTACCGCGCCTTATTATGCTTTTAGAATACATGCTTAAGGGTGTATGATGAGACCTAATTAAAGATAATTACACTACAAGAAAAAAGGCTTTTACTGATACTAAATTAGTGTCAGTAAAGGGTTTTACTGACACTATATAATGTGTCAGTGTTGCCGCAGCCAGAAATCACTGACACTAGTTTCTAGTGTCAGTGATTCTTAGTGTCAATAAACGTTAATACTGTAGTATCAGAAAATTATTGACACTATGGTATCAGTAATCTCTCACACTATTTTAGTGTCAGTAAATTATTGACACTATATCATCAGTATTTAGTGATACTATAGTGTCAGTAAATTTTGTTACTGCAGTATCAGTATATCGCATATATTTGATTTTTAGTGTCAGTAATTATTGTTACTATAGTATCAATATCCGTCAATATCTTTTAAAATTTAAAAATCGTATTATTTCACAATTATATTTCTTATTTTTTGTAATTAAATTAATCATAAAATATATATATATATATATATATATATATATATACCAACTCAATGAAATAAAAAACTAAAAAATTACATTTATATAAAATTCGCAATATAATAGATTAATCGTATTAATCAATTCAACAGTATCACATGATGAATACAAAAACTCCATAGACAATCTTTAAATTAACATATATATATTTCAAAAACTACTCTTAAAGTCCCATCAAAATGTCATGCCCCCACCAAAATTCATGATACTTGTTGAGAAGCCTGCAACAATCCCCCAACAATATGATATCTGGCACAAAATCTGAAATTATAAACCAAATGTTAAGAATTAGATGGACTTCCAAAAAAAATCGATATCTTCATAAATAAAAACATTAAATACATCCAAATAAAAATACAAAATATAACCATAATCTAATTTTTGTCACATAAAGCACTTATTGACAATAACCATACCAACAACCTAAGAGCATGCATATAAAAAACCAAATGGCATCCATAATAACAAGTTGTATCTTTCATACCGCTACATAATCACCAGAACAAACAAATCAATAACACACACACACATACACACACACACACACACACACACACACAATATATATATATATATATAGACGGACATAAAACTGAAATAAAAGGATCTCATGAACCAGATGAAGTTTATCAGATGACATGTGGGTTCGAACAAATAAGATATTGAGAATAAATGAATGCAAAATCTGAAATAGCCACGTTATGCTGGGACTGTTCTACTTCAGAATTCAGTTACCCACACAACAACATAATTCATGTTTGTCCACAAGCTAGTTCTGTGTTCCTAACCATAACCCTCCGGAGAAACTAAGCCATTAGAAGTTCTATCATGAGTTGAATTAGACAAGGAAACATCTGTAGTCGGTATGTTGATAATGTGATCACTAATGTTCTCTGGACACTCCATTAACAATGGTAGAGTGTTGATTTCGGTTTCAGTTAGTAGAGAACATCGAGACACTGTTAAAATATTCATCAGGTAAAAATTATGTGATAGAATAGAATTAGATATGATGATAACTCTGGAGGATTGACACTTCAAATGATGACTCTTTCCAGGATGACAATTCAAACCCACATTTCATACTATTAGACAATAGCCTATTTAGTGATTAGTGGTCATTTTGTTTCATGAACCTACTTTGTTATGTACGTATGTTTCATTTTGTTTAGTTTTTGATGAATACTTCTATGTATTAGTTGATATTGATGTGTGTATGATTTCATTTTGATGATTTCATTTTAAAAAGAAAAAAGTGAAAGACACAAGGAAAAAACATAATCAATACCGAGATGTAGGTAATTCACGCAGAACAATGTCAAGAACTTGCAGGGCTTCCTGAGGCGCATCAGCTTGCCTCCCCTGCAAAAAGAGTCCTAAATGATGTAGGTCAGCACGAGCAGCCAACTTTATCACAACTCTGAATTCTCTATCTCTCCTGCATCAAAAAGAAATTTATTGATCGTGCGCAAATGAAAGCAATAAAAAGTAAATGTTAATAGGAAAAATCAGACAAAATAAGAACCTTTGCCCGCCTTGTCCGTCATCATCGTCACAAAGAGTGATTCTGAATTCCTTTGATAAAAAGGGAAGAGGTCCGGCAGTATACAGACTCTTTCTTCCATCATAAGCAGGAAGACGCTTGCCAAGATGGGATTCTCTGTATAATTTCACCAGCTGCTCCATCACAGCCCGGTTGACTCCACGAGAAGTGACCTCAGGTGTTATGGTAACCTAATAAGGCATTAATACTTTCAATAATCAGCTAATATTAATTATTATATAAAACAAATAAAAGATAGAAATAAAACAGTGAACTCACATCATACTGGTGTAAATCTTTATCAGGTAATTCTGCAAAGAAGTGGTTAGCCTTGACAATACACCTCGTGCCAGTACTACCCTTGCCAGGCCTAAGTGGGAACCTCAAAGATTTACTTGAGGGTGGCGCAGTTTGAATTACTGTTAGACAGTAATGACCCATAGCGTCACTATTTTGTAAATGATATTGTATTATTGTACAAAATTGACTATGTAGTAATGAAATTGCCTTTTACCGTTTTGTAATTGATTTACTTAGAAATATAAATGGTAAAAGTCCCTATGATTAGTTCCGGATTGTGATGATATGAGACAGTATCAATCCATAAAGGTTTAATCATTAATATCCCTAGTCGTAGTATTATCGAGATTGGACATCGATAATGCGGAATAGACTAGTACTACACTTGTGCATGTTGTGAGGGCACAACGGCATAGTTCTCATATATTTAAGTATTGGATACTTATGCAAGTGCGGTAGGAGGTTGTGTTTTACCGATAGTACGGAAAACAGCTTCGCTCTGGATAGACCCCGCGGAGTCCCATTGGTAGTATGTCTGCGTGTCTATGGGAGTCCGCTTCAGGGTAGGTGCATATGATCTTAACCTAGATTTGCATCGCTAGTACTTACGACAATCGGTAAAATTTAGGTTTGGTGGTCCAGGGCTTTAACGAGTTCTGTGTATACCTCTTCTGGGTTTATCGAGAATCATAGTGTACTGGGTGTGATGTCAAGATGGGAGTATCACTTCAGACATATGGAGATGATGATCGCGAGGGATTCAGAACTAGTACTCTATAATGGTTGCAACCATCGGGATAATATGACTAGGTCAGGATTATCCGATTCAAAGAGACTAGTACTCTATAATGGTTGCAACCATCGGGATAATATGACTAGTTCATTCTTATATATATTTTGCTTGTTTTTGATCTTGGGATATGGTTATTAGATTTCCAACAATGGTATCATTGAGCCTAAAAATGCATGCAAATATATTAGGATGTTATTTGGGGAAAATTGTTTGAAGCATGATTTGATGAGTTTGCTTGATTAAATATGCTTAGATGTATGTTAAATGGATTATACATCATCAATTTCATGGAAAATGAATTGGATTAATTTTTCCAACCCCAAAGTGGCTTGGCCGAATACATGCAAGCATGAGGACTAAATGATTTTTTAATTTTAAGACATTGGATGACTTGAAATAATATGGAGATGATCATTTGTGACTTGATTGGATTGAAAACGAAATCGGAACCATATTAATCACCTTGGCCGAATGCTTGATGATGATTAGGGACTTGATTTTTTGATTAAATAATGTTGGACATGTATTTAAGATAAAAATATGATTAATAGATTAATTTGATATTTTGGGAATATTGATTTAAAGGATTAATCATGAACATACACTTTAATTAATTAAGTTATAAAATTTGGAATTTTAAAATTTAGTTAATTGGGCTTAAATTGGAATTGGGCCTAAAACTATTATATTTGGTCATAAATGGGCTTGGTTGGGCCAAGTAGATTTGGACCATTTGGATTGGATCCAAGATGGGCCTAAATCACACCATTTAAGTCCAAATGTAATAAATGGGCTTTTATGTTTAATTGGGCCTTATGGGCTTGATATTGGTTTTATGGCAAATGAGGGTGATTCCTTATTGGGCTTGGAAATTGGGTTTGACCCACATTGACCAAGGCCCAAGCCTAATGAAATCAATAGAAAGCCCATCGGACTTTAATTAAACGGACATTAGATGTTAGTTGGGCTTTGAGACCCAATAGAACTAGATTTGGAATCTAAGTTATAAAAGCACAATAAAAGTGTATATATTTAATTTAGAATTAAATAATAGGATTAGTATTGAATACGACTTAAATTGGATTTAACGAGTAGTTCGATATAATTCGTGAATTCATACCATATGTATTTATTCTCAAAACGAGTTGGACTCGCGCAAATGCAAACAATTGTTTGAACATTGTATTGTCACCTAATTAAAGACTAATTAATTGGATTTGATTGGTTGTATAACATGCCTTGAATGAATGAATGAATGTGGATGTGTTGTATGAATAGTGTATATCGGATGGATATTAGAAGGGAAGGGTAATTTTAGAAATTATTGTAAATTTGGAATTTATAAATTGGACCTGCGTGTCCAGCCTTATCTCTTTATCTCTATGTATTCTATTCTCACCTAATTCCCCTCAATATAAATGAGGTTTCTCTTATTGTATTATGTAATTGGGTAGAAGTAGAATAGTGCTAGCGGGGAGAGGAAAGGGAGTGATTTGTTCTAGGAACAAGTTGTTTATATATCCATCCGCATATCACTATTATTTTACTTTACGCGCTTTATGATGTTTTAGAAGCATGCTTAAGGGTGTATGATGATGAGACCTAACAAAGATAAATTAATTGGTTGCCAATTACGCGAAAAATCCCTCAAACAATATTAAGCGATTTTCCTTCCGTTGAATGATTCTTTCTCAAGATCCGAAATTGGCATTGGTTTGTTGGCCAAAGTCAAGACCTTTGTCAATTGAGGATGTGTTTGAATCATGAGAGTTTTGTTACACATCGGTGTCCTGTCCAAGTTGTGATTTGTTGGCCAAAGTCAAGATCACTTCTTGTCCATCGACATTGATTACGAGACTTTCCTTGTCAATGGGTCCCGCTTAACTGGAATCATTAGGTTTGTTGTGCCAAAGCCAAGGCTTAGTTGATTCAGAGGAAATGGTTAGGAAAATGTATTGGATACATGACATATGTATTAGATATATATGTTTCGGACTTGGATGTCCACCTACCGGATCTAGGAATTGGATGGGATCCAATTGATCTTCGAGATCTACCTAGTTAAATATCATACAACTTGTTGGCCAAAGTCAAGGTTGTGTGTTATTTAACGGGATCCTAGCCCACTAGGAAATTGGATTTCCCGAGTACTCAACAGAGGGTTAGAGACTTGTAGAAAATAGTGGGAGGCTAGTATTGAGTTTGCAATTTCATTCAGATACTTAGCTTTACGCGCTTACAAAATTATTTCGTCAATTTTTAACATTAGTTGGACTAATAAATGTTATTTTTTATGTAACAGTTTGACTGTACCCATTTTTTCGTTAACTGGATAGTTGGACTATCGTAGTTAAGATGGCAAGCAAGGTAAATGTCCGAGACATCATCATGGGTGAAAATGTCTTTAAGGGGATAAACTTTGCTGATTGGGAAATGAACCTAAGGATAGTCCTTGGGGCAGAGAGGATACTGTATACGATTCAGAGACCTCTCGGGCCTAAGCCCACTGAGCCACTTGAGCTGGAGTTATGGAAAACTCACAGTGATGATTGTGACACGGCTCAGTCGATCATGCTTGCTTCAATGACTCAACACTTTCGTCGCCAAAATAGGGACTTGGATCCTTATAATATGATGGCAAGATTGCAAGATCTTCACCGCACTAATAAGCGGATGGCGAGGTACGAGTTAGTGAAGAAAATCTTTCGCTCCCGTATGACTGATGGTAGTTCTGTTGAGGTCCATGGGACTCAAATGATAGCCGATATTGATGAACTGGCTAGTATGGTATAGTCTTGGAGTCTGAGCTGGCTATAGATGTAACTTCTACTACAGTCACTACCCGATACTTGGAAACAGATTGTCATCAACTACAAACTGATGAATTCGGATGACACTCTTGGAGAGTTATTGTCGATTCTCAAGGAGTCAGAGAAAGAACTTCTGAAAGGCAACAAGCGCGAGGCGCACTTTGCATCAACATCTCAAACGCCGAAAGCTGGGCTCAAGGCAACTGGGGGTGTTAAGAAGAAAAAGCATAGAAACAAAGCAAGGCCAAGTCAACAAAGGCTTCTGGGAAGCCAAGGGACAAGTCTCAAGATGTTTGCCTGAATGCGGCAAGAGAGGTCACTGGAAGCGTGACTGCCGCATGAACAAGGGACATAAGGAGGACATACAGGCGGGCAAGGCTCCGGCCTCAGGTATGTTTGTTATTGAGATAAATATGACTACTTCTAGTCTTAATAAAAATTGGATTTTTGATTATGGCTGTGGTTCTCATATTTGTACTGATGTGCAGGATATGCATGATAGCAGGAGACTGGCTTCGGGGGAGGTAGATCTACGAGTTGGAAATGGAACTTCTGTTGCTGTTTTGGCCGTAGGCACTTTTGTTTTGGAACTGCCCTCGGGGCATGTACTTAAACTATATGACTGTTATTTTGTTCATAGTTTAACTAGGAATATTATTTCTGTATCTTTGTTAACCCAAACTGGGTACACTTTTGTATTTAAAAACACCAGGTGTTATTTATATATGAATGATGCAGAAATTTGCAGTGCTGATGCAAATAATGGTCTTTATATTTTGAATATAAATGAATCTCCAAAATGTAAAATAACAAACAAAAGGCTCAAAATGAGTAATCCAAAAGAAGAAACTTATTTGTGGCATTGTCGTCTGGGACACATCAACAAGACTCGCATATCCACACTTTCGAAGAGTGGGTACTTGAACGGATTTGATCCAAATTCATATGACGTCTGCGAATCTTGTTTGTTAGGCAAAATGCCTAAATCACCTTTTAGTGGTAAAGGTGAACGCGCCACTGAACTGTTAGCCCTCGTTCATAGTGACGTTTGTGGGCCCATGTCTAGCCAGGCTAGAGGTGGATATCGATACTTCGTAACCTTTACGGATGATGCATAACGTTATGGTTATGTGTATCTAATGATGCACAAGTCGGAAACTTTTGAGAAATTCAAAGAGTTTCGACACGAAGTTGAAAAACAAACAGGCAAGAGTATTAAGACATTACGGTCGGACCGTGGTGGCGAATACTTAAGTAATGAGTTTCAAGATTACTTGAAAGAATATGGTATTCTTTCACAATGGACTCCTCCTGGAACACCACAATTAAATGGTGTGTCTGAACGGAGAAACCGTACCTTGCTTGACATGGTAAGGTCGATGATGAGTCGCACTGAGCTACCTATATCCTTCTGGGGACATGCATTAGAAAGTGCAATTCTTATTTTGAATAGGGTTCCGTCAAAGTCTGTTGAACAGACTCCGTATGATATATGGACAGGAAAGAAACCAGGTTTCTCATTCCTGAAGATTTGGGGTTGCTGGGCATACGTCAAACGTTTGGAAGGTACCAAACTTGAACCCAAATCAGATAAATGCCTATTTGTTGGATATCCTAAGGAAACCAAAGGATATTACTTCTATAACCCAAAAGAGAACAAAGTATTTGTTGCTCTACATGCGGTTTTCCTTTCCTTGAGAAGGAATTCCTAAATGCAGTGTTTAGTGGGAGGAAAGTAGAACTCGATGAAAGTCGTAGTGATACTGTTCCAGGCAATGAATCTAGAACGGAACATGAACAGTCCATCCAGGATGAGACTGAACCACAATCTTCAATTACACAAGGGCTACGAAGGTCGGAGAGAGTCAGGGTAATACCTGAGAGGTATGGATTCCTGATCTCACCTCATGTAGATATTAATCTTATTGAGGATACTGAACCGGCTACGTATGAGGAAGCGATACAGGGTATCGAATCCACTTTATGGCAAGATGCCATGAAGGCCGAAATGGATTCCATGTATACCAACCAAGTTTGGACACTGGTTGATGCACCAGAAGGCGTAAAGCCTATTGGATGGCAAATGGGTCTTCAAAAAGAAGACAGACATGGATGGATGGCAACGTTCAAACGTACAAAGCTCGGCTCGTAGCTAAGGGGTATCGTCAACAACTTGGAGTTGATTATGACGAAACTTTCTCACCCGTTGCCATGATTAAATCCATTCGGATAATGCTTGCAATAGCTGCATATTACGATTACGAAATATGGCAGATGGACGTTAAAACCGCTTTCCTTAACGGAAACCTGTTGGAGGATGTTTATATGCAACAACCTGACGGTTTTATCGCACCAAGACTTGCAAACAAGGTTTGTAAGTTAAATCGGTCCATTTATGGACTGAAGCAAGCATCGAGGTCATGGAACCAACGTTTTGATGAGGTCATAAAAGAATATGATTTCATTCAAAACGTAGATGATCCTTGTGTATATAAGAAGGTTAGTGGGAGTGCACTGACTTTTATTGTCCTTTATGTCGACGATGTATTGCTTATAGGCAATGACATTCCCATGTTAACGTCGGTGAAAGCTTGGCTTTCATTGAAATTCTCCATGAAAGATCTGGGAGAAGCAGCTTTTATTCTAGGAATAAAGATCTACCGGGATAGATCTAGAAGGCTACTTGGACTCTCCCAGAGTACATATATTGATAAAGTGTTGAAGAGATTCAACATGGATCAGTCCAAGAAGGGACTGTTGCCAACATCACATGGCGTCTTTCTATCTAGGGACATGTGTCCTAAAACACAAGATGAGAGAGACAACATGAGTCGGACTCCGTTCGCCTCGGCAGTCGGATCGATCATGTATGCCATGATATGTACACGACCTGATGTGTCCTATGCTTTGAGCATGTGCAGTCGATATCAGGCCGATCCAGGACAGGATCACTGGATGGCGGTTAAGAATATCCTTAGATATCTTAAAAGAACTAAGGATGTTTTCTTAATCTATGGAGATGGAAACTTGAGGTATCTGGGTATACCGATGCAAGTTTCCAAACCGACAGAGACGACTTCAAGTCGCAAACAGGGTACATATTTTGCTTGAATAACGGAGCAGTGAGCTGGAAATCTTCCAAGCAAGATACTGTTGCTGATTCAACAACTGAAGCGGAGTATATTGCAGCAGCTGAAGCAGCAAAAGAGGCAGTTTGGATCCGAAAATTCCTAATTGGATTAGGAGTAGTTCCGTTAGCAGCTGAGCCCGTTCCATTGTATTGTGACAATAGCGGGGCTATAGCACAGCTAAGGAACCAAGGTCTCATCAACGATCCAAATGTTCTTCTTCGACGATTCCATCTGATTCGAGAGATCATACATCGTGGCGATGTGAAGATCGAGAAGATCGCATCAGAGGATAATATTGCAGATCCGCTGACGAAGGCTATTCCTCGGGAAAAGTTTGAGCGACATGTACATAGTTCAGGTATTAGATGCTTGAGTGACTGGCTATAGGCCAAGTGGGAGATTGTTAGACAGTAATGACCCATAGCGTCACTATTTTGTAAATGATATTGTATTATTGTACAAAATTGACTATGTAGTAATGAAATTGCCTTTTACCGTTTTGTAATTGATTTACTTAGAAATATAAATGGTAAAAGTCCCTATGATTAGTTCCGGATTGTGATGATATGAGACAGTATCAATCCATAAAGGTTTAATCATTAATATCCCTAGTCGTAGTATTATCGAGATTGGACATCGATAATGCGGAATAGACTAGTACTACACTTGTGCATGTTGTGAGGGCACAATGGCATAGTTCTCATATATTTAAGTATTGGATACTTATGCAAGTGCGGTAGGAGGTTGTGTTTTACCGATAGTACGGAAAACAGCTTCGCTCTGGATAGACCCCGCGGAGTCCCATTGGTAGTATGTCTGCGTGTCTATGGGAGTCCGCTTCAGGGTAGGTGCATATGATCTTAACCTGAGATTTGCATCGCTAGTACTTACGACAATCGGTAAAATTTAGGTTTGGTGGTTCAGGGCTTTAACGAGTTCTGTGTATACCTCTTCTGGGTTTATCGAGAATCATAGTGTACTGGGTGTGATGTCAAGATGGAGTATCACTTCAGACATATGGAGATGATGATCGCGAGGGATTCAGAACTAGTACTCTATAATGGTTGCAACCATCGGGATAATATGACTAGGTCAGGATTATCCGATTCAAAGAGACTGGTTGCTTGACATCCGATATGTGTTTCGGACGGGGCAGACCACTTATCCAGCCCCAGCCCTAGCATGTGATCATCCGATACTGGTTCGATATACACTATACTACGGTATGCTAAGCGCTGTTATAGATCTAATTTCCAGTAAGAATATTTCTAGAGAATTGGGTAGGCATGGCGTTTTGCTAGAAGCTAACCTTGTCTTGTAAATCGGTAAAAAACGTAGTACTTGGTACGTACGTGTTCGAATAGTTCGACAACCGGATTTACTGCCAACATATCTAGAGGTCTCTTGGGTCGCTTCCCGAAGATTCACCGATGACGTATGATTCAACTCGATTAATCTTGGATTAATAAGGAGAGACTTTATCTCGGATAAAGTGCTGTTATAAAGAGAGAGAACGATTAATTTAGAATTAAACGTAAAATTATTATATTCGATATAATAAACGGAATTCGATTTCGACGCGAAATTGAAATTAGATTTTAATTCGGGCAAACGAATTAATTTAGAATTAATTCGTTAGCGACGTAAATAATAATTTCGCCAGGCGCAATTATTTATTTAAATTCGATTTAATTAACGTCGCGACGTAAGCTCGATATTTCGGAAATATCGAACCCGAACGCGTGAGTGCACGTGGCCCACTTTCATTTGGAAACGTGTGGGGCCCACATGACACTTGTCATTATTTGCATTATTTAATCAAGATGCAATGCATGAAGATAGTGTACAAAGCACTCAAAGGTAATGCATGGAAATTGAGTGTTAGACACTCTAAGTCTTTGCATGGTTTGTGTATATTTATATTATTATTTAATATAATTATGACATAAATATAAATTGATTTTTGAGACAAAAATCAATGACTTCTCTCCCTCTCTAATTACCGAAACTGTGACAGTTTCTTGGCTCTCCATTTTCAGGTTTTTGTTGCAAAAGCTTGAAGAATTGTGTTTGTTTGGAACATAAAGAACACATCTTTAGCTAGCACCATCAAGGGATCATACAAGGTTGTTATGGGAAACTCATCTTAGAGCTTGGAAGGATCAACTAAAGCTTGGAGCTTCTCTTTACTGCTTGGCCGAATTCCCCACTGCACAAAGGAGCAATTTTCGCTTCATCCATAGCATCCACATTTGGCTTTTGTGAGTATTTTTTCCGCCATTACTTCAATCTAGTTCATTCTTATATATATCTTGCTTGTTTTTGATCTTGGGATATGGTTATTAGATTTCCAACAATTACTTCGCTGGAAGAACCTTCTTCTGCCATAGACAACTGTTGAAACTGCTGAGAAACATCTGAAGGCTCAAGTGGCAGGGATGATGAACTCGCCTCAGATGACAAGGGAAGAGGAGTCACCCCGGACGAATAAGAAGTTGGGGTTGCTTGGTGCAGCTCGGGAAACTGTGAAGATCTGGATGGGCCACCAGAAGGTCTTCCTCCGCGGCTGCCACTACCCATACCAACACGACCACCGCCATATCCACCACGACCTCCCTGCTGGGATGGCCCTCCCCTTCCCCCGCCTTGATATTCAGAGGTTCCACCATACTGTTGCTGTTGTGGTGCACCACGACCACGACCACCACCACCACCATAACCTCCACGACCTCCTTGATGTGATGGAGGACCTCGGCCTCTTCCACCACCTTGATATCCTCCCCCACCTCCGCCCTGATAAGATGGAGCACTCCTTTCACCGCAATCACACTGTACAAATTGAAACCCACAGCCATAATCATACCCGTAAAAAAAACCTAACGCACTTGCCGCAAAATCAAGTGACTGACACAAATTGAAAAAACAAAATCGAAATTCAGCATAACCAAAAACGCACAAGATCTGACGATCTCCAGCAAAAGTACTAACCACAAAACAACCAGCCACAAGAGAGTAAAAACGGCGTCGTAAACAATTATAACTACCAAACAGAGTAGATCCGGACGAAACGGTCCATAATCACCAAGAACAACAAAATTCGAAACCCTAGCAGACTAGATCCTTAACAAGAACAAAACCAAAACATCAAAATAGAGAATCGCATTCATCGTACAAAGAAATAAACCCTAAAACTGCCATTGTTACCTCGAAACCGCTATCGGAAAACCGCTGTGAATTGATTTAAAAATGAATAAAAGGGGCCAGTCGCACTACAGCACAAGCAAGAAAACCCTCTGCTTTCCTTCAACGATATTAAAAAATAAGCTAAGAGAGCAAGTGATGAAAAAAAGGGTGGGAATGAGAGGAACCCTAAATTACTAAGATTGATTTGGTAACTACGGTTCAGGTTTTGACCCGACAAATACATATATATTTTTATAAACCGCGGTTTAAGGAACAAAAGTCACGATTTGGCCCAGTGGTAAAGCCTTACAATAAAAAAAAAATTTATATCAATGGTTACAATTTCGAGTCCCAGCAGACTTAAGGAAATAATTTTTTTTTTAATTTTTTTACTGATACTAAGGTTTCATTAATTACTGACACTAAATTTACTGATACTCTAGTGTCAGTAATATATGCGAAAAACGTCACTTCCGCGAGGTGTTGGTTCGACTCCAGACGACTACGCGTTTTTTTTTTTTTTTTATTTCTTACTGATACTATTGTAATAGTAATTACTGACACTAAAATCGCTGATATCATAGTGTCAGTAATTATTGATATTTAAGTGAAAAACACGGAAATAGGCCCATTTACACGTCGTTTCTGACACTTTTAGCCTAGTGTCACTAACCTTAGTGTCAGTAAAGGCCTTTTTTCTTGTAGTGTTAATTGGTTGCCAATTATGCGAAAAACCCTCAGCAACTATTAAGCGTTTTCCTTCTATTGAGTGATTCATTCTCAAGATCGAAGATTGGCACTGGTTTGTTGGCCAAAGTCAAGACCTTTGTCCATCGCGGATGTGTTTGAATCATGAAGGCTTTGTTCCATATCGTATGCCTTGGGCAAGTTGTGATTTGTTGGCCAAAGTCAAGGTCACTTCTTGTTCATCGGCCTCGATTACGAAGCTTTCCATTGTCAATGGGTCACGCTTAACTAGAATCATTAAGCTTGTTGAGCCAAAGCCAAGGCTTAGTTGATTTAGAGGAAAAAGGTTAGGGAATATATCAGATATATTGGCATATATTAGATATATGTTTCGGACTTGGAAGTCCACCTAATGGATCTAGGAATTGGATGAGATCCAATTGATCTTAGAGATCTACCAAGTTAAATATCATACAACTTGTTGGCCAAAGTCAAGGTTGTGTGTTATTTAACGGGATCCTAGCCCACTAGCAAACTAGGTTTCCCGAATACTCCACCGAGGGTTAGAGGCTCGCCGAAAAATAGTGGGTGGCAAGTATTAAATTTTTAATTTTGTTTAAATACTTGCCAATACGGGCTCATTTCAATTTTTTGTCATTAATTTTTTTTTTAAATATATTAGTTGGACTAATATTCAATTGTTGTTTTAATTAAACAGTTGGACTGTATGCAAACTACTTCATTTATAGTTGATTATATAATTGGATTATAGTAATCAAATATATTTGAATTTAATCAATCAAATAGTAGTTGATTATATAGTTAGACTATAGTAATGATTATATTCGATTGTACCCGAAATCATTGATTGGATAGTTGGACTATTGGAATCAAGATAACTGAAAGATTAGCGTTTAAAACATAATACTGGGTGAAAATGTCTTTAAGCGGCTTCAATTTTTCAAATTGGGAATAGAACCTCAGGATAGTCCTGGGAACCGAGAAATTACTTTATTTGATAGAGTGACATCTCGGGCCTGAGCCCGGAGTTGAGCAAATAGTAGAGCATGAGCTTTGGAAGACTCATGGTGATGATAACTTAAGTTCTCAATCCTTTATGCTTCATGCAATGATACTTTAATTCTGTCGTCAAAACTAAGGATTAGATCCTTATACCATGATGATGAAATTAAAGATCTTCATAGATCTATTCTTAGATCTTAGAAGTACTAATTGTAACAGAGAACTCTTGGAGAGTTAATGGCTACGTTCAAGGAAACAGAGTCAGAGCTTGCAAATGGGCAAGAAGCGCAATGCGCATCTTACTTCGACATCCCAGATGGCCTAGGCTTGGCCGAAGGCTTCTGGGGTGTGAAATTAATGGCAAAGGCAAAATCACTATAGTCTTCTGGGAAGACAAATGACATATCCCAAGATGTCTGTCTAAATTATGGCAAACAGGGTCACTGGAAGCGTGACTGCCGTATGGATAAGGCAGACATGAAGGAAGTGAAGACGAACAAGGGTCCGGCTTCAGGTATATTTGTTAAAAACATGTCCACTGTTGGTTTTAAAATTGGATTTTAGATACTGGATGTGGTACATAAATATATGTACTGATGTACGGGATCTGCTGATTAGCAGGTTACTGACTTCAGGTGAGATTGACCTATGAGTTGGAAACAAGACGAGAGTCACTGTTTTGGCCGTAGAAACCTAATTTTTGGAACTGCCCTTTGGGCATGTACTTAAATTAGGAAACTGTTATAATGTATCTAGTTTGACTAGGAATATTATCTCTGTATCTAGTTTAACCCGTTGCGGGTATACCTTTATATTCTAAAACACTAAGTGTTTTGTTTATAAAGATGATATTGAGATAAGCACATTAGATGTGAATAACAATATTTATATTTAGAATATAAATGAATCTCAAACATATAATATGACAAACAAAAGCTCAAACTGAATATATTTGTTGAGACTTAAAAATGGCATTGTTGTCTGGGACACATTAACAAGATTCGTATATCCATACTTTCGAAGAGTGGATACTAGGACAGATTTGATTCTAATTCAAATGATGTCTACGGATCTAGTTTATTAGGCAAAGTGCCTAAAACACCTTTTACTTGGTAAAAGTGCAAGTGCCACCGATCTGTTAGCCCTCGTTCATAGTGACATAAGTGGGCCCATGTCTAGCTAGGCTAGAGGTGGATATAAATACTTCGTAACCTTTACGAATGTGGCATCGTGTTACGGTTATGTGTATCTTATGAAACACAAATCGGAAACTTTTGAGTATTCAAAGAGTTTCTCCACGAAGTAGACAGACAGACCGGCTAAAGTATTAAACCGTCACGGTTAGACCGTGGTGGAAAATACTTAAGCAATAAGTTTCTCGATTACCTGAAAGAGTATAGTATTCTTTCACAGTGGACTCCTCCCAGAACACCTCAATTGAGCGGTGTGTCCAAACAGAGAAACCGAATTTTGTTGGACATGATAAGGTTAATGATGAGTCGCTCTGAGCTACCAATTTCCTTCCAAGGATAAACATTAAACAGTGTAATACTTATTATGAATAAGGTTCCATGAAAATCTGTTAGACAGAGTTCATATTAGATATGAACAGGAAAGAAACCATATTTCTCATTCCTGAAGATTTGGGAATGCTGGGCATATGTTTGGAAGGTACCAAACTAGAACCCAAATCGGATAAGTGTCTATTTGTAATTGGTTGTCCTAAGGAAACCAAAGTATAGTACTTATACAACTCACTAGAGAACAATGTAATTATTGCTCTCCATGCGGGTTTCCTAAGAGGAATTCCTATATGCAGTGGTATGTGGGAGGAAAGTAAAACTCGATGGAAATCAGAGTAATGGTGTTCCAGGCACCGAGTCCTCACGGAACACCAACAGTTCATCAGGGATGAAACTATACCAATAATCTTCGAATACACAAGAATCGCGTAGGTCGGAGAAAGTCAGAAAACAACCAAAGAGGTATGGGTTTCTGATCTCACCTCATGTAGATGTCAATCTTATTGAGGAAGGCAAACCGATTACGTATGAGGAAGTGATACAAGATATCGACTCAATTTATGGCAAAGTGCCATGAAGTCCGAAATGGATTCCATGTATACAACCAAGTTTGGACACTGGTTGATGTACCAGAAGACATTGTGCCTGTTAGTACTAAATAAGTCTTCAAGGAAGACATACATGGATGGCAACATACAAATGTACATAACTAGGCTTGTACAGAAAGGGTATCGTCAACGACATAGTGTCGAATAAGATGAAACTTTTTCACTTGTTGCCATGATTAAATCCATTTGGATAATGCTTGCTAATGTTGCATATTTCATTTTTGAAATATGGTACATGGTACGTCAAAACCGTTTTCCTTAAAAGGAAACCTTTTGGAGGATGTTTATAAACATCCTGACGGTTTTGTCGTACTGAATATGCAAACAAGGTTTGCAAGTTAAATCGATCTTTTATGGATTGAAGCAAGCATTACGTTCTTGGAACTAATGTTTTTATAAGATCATAATGGTATATGATTTAATTCAAAACGACTATAATTCTTGTGTATATAAGAAGGTTAGTGGGAGCGCACTGACAATGATTGTCCTATATAATGATGACATATCATTTCTTGGAAATGACATTCCCATAATACAATCGGTGAGCTTGGCTTTCATGAAAATTCTCCATAGAATACTTGGGAGATGCAACCTTTATTCTAGGAATAAGGATCTATTGTGATAGATCTAAAAGTTGTTAGCACTCTCCGAGAACTCGTACATTGAAAAGATGTACGTGACCTGGTGTCTCATATGCTTTGAGCATATGGAGTCACAATCAGGCCAATCCAGGTGATGGTCACTGGATTGATGTTAAAAACATCCTTAAGTATCTTAGACGAACTAATGATGTTTTCTTAAGCTATGGAGAAGGAGAACTTGAAATGACTAGGTTCACCGCTACAAGTTTCCAAACTGAAAAAGACGACTTTAAGTCACAATAAGGGTACATATTTAGTTTGAATAACGGAACAGTGAGCTGGAAATCTTCCAAGCAAGATACTGTTGCCGAATAAATAACAAAATGGAACATTGCTGCAGTTGAGGCATCAATAGAAGCATTTTGGATCTATATAATCCTAATTGGATTAGGAGTATTTTTGTTAGCAGCTGAGCTGGGCTTCAGTACAGGCTAAGGAACCGCGGTCTCATCAATGATCCAAGTATATACTTCGACTATTTCATCTGATTCGTCGGATCATACATCGTGGCGATGTGATGATCAAATAAATCGAATCAGATGATAACCTTACAAATCCGCTGACGAAAGCAGTTTCTCAGCAAAAGTTTCAGCGACCCGTACATAGTTCAGGTGTAGGACACCTGAGTGATTGGCTATAGGCCAAGTGGGAGATTGTTGGACAATTATGACCCATAGCATCACTAATTGTACAGAATATTATGTTGTTGTACAAATTAACTATGTGACAAATGAAATTGCCACTTTATCATTTGTAATTAGATTACCGAAATACATAAATGATAAAAGTCCATATGATTAGTACCGGATTAATAAGATATGAGACAGTATTAATCCACGTAAAGTTTAATCATTAAATATCCTTAGTCGTAGTATTATCGAGACTGGACATCGATAAGGCGGAATAGACTAGTATTACACTTGTGCGTGTTATGGAAGCGTAACGACATAGTTCTCATATATTTGGGTATTGGATACTCATGCGAGTGTAATAGGAGGTTCTGTTTACCGATGGTACGGAAACAGCTTCGCTCTGGATAGACCCCTCGGAATCCCATTGGTAGTATGACTATGTGTCTATGGGAATCCGAATGACGGTAGGTGTATTTGGTCTTAACCTGAGACTTCCATCACTAATACTTGCGACAATCAATATACTTTGGTTTTGATCGTCCAGGGCTTTAACAGGTTCTGTGTACGCCTCTTCTGGGTATACTGAGAATCGTTGTGTATTGGGTGTGATGTCAAGATGGAAGTATCACTCCAGTCATATGGAGATGATGATCACGTAGGATACGGAACTGGTACTCTTATGTACTGCAGTCATCAGGATAATATGACTAGGTCATGATTATCCGATTATAGAGACTAGTTACCAGAGATCCGATATATGTTTCATACGGGGCAGACACAATTCCAGCCCTAGGCCTAGCATGTGATATCGATACTGGATCGCTATACGCAATACTACATATACTACGTCTGACAAAGATTACATATTCCTTAAAAGAATATTTCTGGAGAATTAGATAGGCATGACGCTTTGCTAGAAGCCAACCATGTCTTGTAAATCGGTAAGAATGTGGTACGGGGTACGCACGTGTTCGGATAATCCGACGACCAGATTTACTGCCAACATATCTAGAGATCTCATGGGTCACTTCTCGAAGATTCACCGATGATGTATGACTCGAACATAATTAATATGGAATTAATTAGAAGAGAGAGAAAATTAATCTAGGATTAATTACGGTGAGAATTTATCTGGGATAAAATTCAATTAAAAGATAGAGAGCGATTAATTTGGAATTAATCAATTAAAATAATATATTCGATATATTAAATGAAATTAGATTTCATAACGGAATTAAAATTGGATTTTAATTCGAGCGAACAAATTAATTTAGAATTAATTCGCGAGCGACTTTAATAGTAATTTTGCTAGGCATAATTATTTAATTAAATTTGATTTAATTACGTCGCAATAGAAAATTCATTAATTCGGAATTAACGAACCCGATCCCGGAATGTGTTTGCGGGCCCACTCGGATTTTGAATCGAGTGGGGCCCACAAGTCACATCACAAGTCACATCACCTAGTCACTTTAATCAACTTTTTGTTGATGGAATTTGGTGGGTGGTTGATAACTTGTTTAACACACAAGTTGGTGAGATGGAAGACATTTACCTAAACTTGATTTTGGTATATGGTTTTTATATTTTAGAAATGAAAAAAACAAGTCAACACAATTTCATTCTCCTCTCTTTCTCATCACCGAAAATTGCCTCTCCCTCTCCTAGTATTTGGCTTGGCCGAATACTACCAAAGAACACAAGGAAGAATTGTTGCAGTTTTTCAAGTGCTAGCACACTCAAGGAGTCATTCAAAGGTGATAAGGAAACTATTCTCATGAGTTTGGAATTCATTCAACAAGCTTGGAGCTCATCATTCATGCAAATGAGAGCTTGGAGCACAACACAAAGGTTTGAAAATTTTGTTATCTCCTACATCCTCTTAGCCGATCAAAGTAAGTACTTTCCGATATCTTACTTTGTTTATTCATGAAGGGGTTTCCTAGGGTGGATATCCGGTAACGCAGCGGAACAGTGGAAAATCAAAATTTTCTGATTTCAAAACTTTTTCTCGGATTAATTAAATAAACTTATTTATTTAATTGTCCAATTATAAAATTATGAAATATTACACAAGAAATCAAATTTTTGTGTAATTACCGAATTACCCCTATACTTTGCATTTTGTTCATTTTAGTCCGAAATTGTTCAAAACAATTTTGAATGATTCTAAATCATTTCTAAGATGAATCTAACATGTCCCAAATGTCAAAATACAATTTGCAATAAAAACACAAATTTAGCCACCAAGGCCGAGAGCCTCCAAAAAGAAGATTAATGTGCATTTTGCACTTCCAAAGTTCAAAACACATTAAAACAAAATCCAATCAACCCAATATTTTACATGCATCATATAAACATCCAAATACACCATATAAATGAAAAGCCCCAAATTTGGAAATGGTCTCAAACCCTAATTTTTAATTTTTTACCAAATTGGACAAATTAGACCAAATTAGTTAAATCCAATGTTTCAATCATGTTTCTTCCATTACAATCAAGCCTCACCACAATGAAACAACTATAGAACAATTCTAGGTCATTTAAGAGTGGGTCAATAACTCTAGAATGGCAATAAGGTTTTAAAACCATGAAAAGAATGTTTACTACTTCATTAGCAATATTCTTCCAACTTCATACATGCATAACACCTTCATCAAACTTTCAACCATCAAAAGTACAAAGAATAAAGAATAGAAAAACTCAAGAACATCACAAGATGTTTCCAATAACAAGAGGAACATTTTTCTCTCTAATAGCAAGTTGGAAATATTTACTTAAATCCAAGCTTTCTTTGATTTTTCCTTTTCTTTCTATCTAGCTTCTTTTTATTTCTTTTAATGGAGTTTTGATAAAGTGTTGAAGATAATGAAACCCTAATCAAAAAACAAAATAATATATACCCTTCAATTTGGCCTTAGCCGAATTTGGTATATACCAAATATCAAAATATCTAATTTTTGCTTTATTGAAAAACAACTTGCCAACTTGTTAAATAATGATCATTACACTTTAATGATATTTTCAACTTAGTCAACAATTGCAACTTGGACATTAAAACAAATATCATAAGCTTAAGATATTTATATTTTAATTAATTTAATCATTTAACAATTAAATAATTAATTAATTAATTAATTAAATACAAATATATTAAATATATGTATTATATTTACATTAAATATTTAATACATATATATTATTATGATATTAGTCAAATATTTCAATTTGAAAATTAATTAATGTGTATTTGAATTAATCCATTATAAATGCAAATACACAAAAATTAAGGAAATGACCATAGGGTCCCTTCACAAGTATTTTGCGTTTAACCTTTAAACGACTTTATAAATAATCAGTATCATTTATAAATGTTACCCTAGTGCTCTACGAGTGTAGGACACAGATGTTGGACGACGCTGTTCTAGGCTCGCTGCCTAGTTGAGAGTACAGAGTAGCCCACAGAGGAACTAAACCGGAGAAATAACATGGAGTCGCCACCCGGTGTGAACCGGGAAAATGATTTAAGGCCGCACTCACCCCTCGCAAGGGAAGACCTCAAACTGTTGGGTTCGGAATGGTCCCTTACTTATGCCACTTGTAATGAAATGATTTGTGCTATAATTTAATCGAATCTACGCAACATATTTCCAAGAATATTCTACTTCTAAGTTCACATGCATGAAAGTAATCATCATAACGACGAACATATGATATCACACAATAATCTCATGAACATGTTGAATCATCAAACACGAAAGATAAATAACAACCTAAACATAAACGTAAATTGAACGCCTATTACGAAAGGAGATAACCAAATCATGCATAGAGGAATAACGTACTAACGGCTAAATCATGCTTAAGAAATAAGTAACATACTAACGACCTAATCATGCTTGAACACAATCTCACGAACACATCAAATAGATAAATGCGAGAATATAAATAGATGATAACAGTAAAAGTGTCAATAATGGAATGATATGATTAATTACATAATGCAAGAGAAATCACCCAAGAAACAATCATGCATGAAATGCGATGAAAAGGAATCAGTTCAGTGCATGTGCGTTCGTGTAGCGTTTGAAAACCTGTTCGAACGATAAACAGAAGGTGCGCATTCGTATAGCATTCGAGAACGCGTTTGAACGGGACAAGACCTGATGCATGATAAAACAAAACGCATGCGCGTTCGAGTAGCGTTCGTAAACGCGTTCGAACGGTAAACAGAAGGTTCGCGTTCGTATAGCGTTTGAGAACGCGTTCGAACGGGACAAGACCTGATGCAAGATAGACGACGCAAACACATACACCGATGAGCAAATGCACAATGTATGACCCCGTGTGCCTGATTGAACACGTTTCACATTCAATCGGGTGCACCTCATCCGGCGCGGCAAAACATCGTGGAAAATGTAGCCTTTTAGGCATTTCCCTCGAATAGAGGACCTTTAATCTACCCTAGTTAGCCCATACGCACTAGAATGCAATACATGCGTAAATAGAACAATGATATGCAAAGGGTAAATGACATAATAAAAGGCGCGGCAAAACATCGTGGTAAAGGTAGCCTTCAGGCATTTCCCTCGAATAGAGGACCTTTAATCCACCCTAGTTAGCCCATGCACATTATATTACAATGCATATAAAATAAAGACAACAATAATATAGGACCTCGTATGCTCGATTAAACATATATCACATTCAATCAAACATACTTCATCCGGCGCGGCAAAACATCATGGAAAAGGTAGCCTTTGGGCATTTCCCTCGAATAGAGGACCTTTAATCCACCATAGTTAGCCCATGCGCATTATATCATCAATACACAAGCAAGTAACGTACGGAAAGTAAAAGACGGAATATAAAATGCGAATAATAAACAAACAAGATAAAATAAAGATGTGCCATTTGCTCAAGTGGTACGTGGAGTTGTTTCCCAACTACAGACCGAACTACCATCCATTCGGATTCGGCTACGAAATTTACGTCTTGGTTTCCATCCTATATACCACAAGAGACGACACATTTTCCCATCCATTCAAAGGTCACAACATGCATCCACAAGCGACTCTCATGCGAAGAAAATAAATAAAACAATTAAAAGATGAATGAAAATAAATAAGAAAAGTGACCTCAGGTCTAACCTTTTAAAATCGTCTCTCGGAAGTGCGTTACACGGCCTTTGGAAGGATTGATGCTCCGCAACTCCTCCGGTTCACTGGTCCACTGCTTCCTTTTGCTGTTTCGCTGCTTGGGGCTGCTATTTTTACTCTGTTTTACTGCTGTTTCACTATATTTTCTGGTCACTATTTTTCGTATTCAGTTACTGTTTTTGGTGTATTTGGGCTGCTGTTTGGGTGTGATTTTCGGTGGTGTTATGGTGTGGTTTGGGGACTGTTTTGGTGAGGTAAAAAGGCTGAGTTTATGCAGCAATGGAGGGGGTCCTGAGGGATAAGTATTCGGCTATTGCAGAGAGAGGAAAAGAGAATTATTTGTTTATTGTTTCTTGTGTTGGGCGTGAGATGCTAGGAGAGTTTTGGGTGCTAATGCTTTGCAGAATTTTCTGTGATTTGTATGTATGTGCTAGGGTTTGAAAGGTTGGATTTGTGTTTCTTTTATAGGCAAAGGCTATGGTTTTCTTTGTTTGAATAGGAATGGGATTTGTGTAATTATGGG
Organism: Zanthoxylum bungeanum; assembly: GCA_019454045.1. Taxonomy (NCBI): domain Eukaryota; kingdom Viridiplantae; phylum Streptophyta; class Magnoliopsida; order Sapindales; family Rutaceae; genus Zanthoxylum; species Zanthoxylum bungeanum. The sequence continues at coordinate 95,981 of SKCR01029761.1, forward strand.
GGAATATTTTGTTTAGTATTTCACAAGGAAAAAACTTCTTAAATTATGGAGGAGATTTGGTTTGATTGGGAAGGTGATATATTTGATTTGTTTTATTTAGGTATATGAATTATTTAGATTGGATTTGTTTTATTTAATTTAGGAAGAATATTATTTAAATTTGTGAGAAGTGTTTTAAATGTTTTAATTATTTTTGGGTGGGTTTTAGTGGGCTAAATGGGCTTGGGCGTGAGGCTAGCAACAAAACTAGAAGTACCGACACCGTTCGAATGCCGATTCGAACGCTACACGAACGGCCGTAACCTTCTTGACATTCAAACGTGTTCACGAACGCAGCACGAACGAAAGCAGTGAACATGTGAATTGAATCTGATGACATACTTATTCTGAATTTCTCATTCCGACATTCGTTTCCCGCGACTTCCGTGACTTAAAAGGTAGTGTCTCCAAATGAGACTCATCATAGGGACTTACATGCAAAATGCAGTGCCTACAGTCGCCCCCACTTTGATGGGATTTGTGCAGTGTGTGACAATGACAATCCTATCAAAGTTATGCAATGCATTTTCACTTACCTGGCTCGCCAGCTGCCACCTGACTTGCCTGCTGCTTCAAACTGCGTTGATCTGGTGGTCCATTTTCAAACTGTGCTCCATTTTTGGAGTGCCATTTTCGGCATCCGTTGTGCGTACTCCATTTTGAAGTGCCATTTTCGGCATCTGTCGTGTGTGCTCCATTTTGGAGTGCCATTTTCGGCATTTGCCTTGTGTGCTCCATTTTGGAGCGCCATTTTCGCCATCTGTTGTGTGTGCTCCATTTTGGAGCGCCATTTTCGGCATCTATTGTGTGTGCTCCATTTTGGAGTGCCATTTTCGGCATCTGCTGTGTGTGCTCTATTTTGGAGCGCCATTTTCGGCATCTGTTGTGTGTGCTCTATTTTGGAGCGCCATTTTCGGCATCTATTGTGGTCCATTTCCGAACCATGCTGTACGAGAATGTGGCTCATTTTTGAACCGTTACTTGATGAGATGGTCTTTGCCGCTACAAACCTGCGAATACAAAACAAAAATTGCATGTATGTGATATGTATGCATGTATGCATGGATATGTTTCCTATTCCGATGGGTTAGGCCTTCCTTGGTCCATTTCCGAACTGTGCTCCATTTTCAGAGTGCCATTTTCGGCGTCTTGTGTGATAGCGGTCCATTTCCGAACTGTGCTCCATTTTCAGAGTGCCATTTTCGGCGTCTGATGTGATAGTGGTCCATTTCCGAACCGTGCTCCATTTTCAGAGTGCCATTTTCGGCGTCTGATGTGATAGTGGTCTATTTCTGAATCATGCTCCATTTTCGGAGTGCCATTTTCCTGCAAAAGTCTTTGGTCACCCCTTGGGCCTGCTCATAGTTCCTTTCTGTCGATTCTCTCTTGGTGATTGCTCAGTTTCCTTTAGTCTTATGGCTCAAGTTCTCGATAAATCCCTTATTCGCGGGGTGGTTGACTGGTCGCCCCCAGACTCGATTTAGCTTTTTGCTCTTCGTTGTTTGCACTCGACCAAAATAGATCAAGTGATGTGACGTTCCAAAACTGCTAATGATCTGGGCCTCGACCTTGGGACTCATCCCCAAAACTGATACCGATGTGGGCCTCGCCTCCGGGACTCATCCCCAAAACTGATGATGATGTGGGTCACGACCTTGGGACTCATCCCCAAAAACTGATGCTGATGTGGGCCTCGCCTCCGGGACTCATCCCCAAAACTGATGCTGATGTGGGCCTCACCTCCGGGACTCATCCCCAAAACTGATGATGATGTGGGCCTCGCCCCCGGGACTCACCCCCAAAACTGATACTGGTTTATTCCTGAAACTGATGACATTGTACCGTTACTGCTTCTGGTTGGCTTGTTTTTGCCGCTTTCTCTTCTTATTTGAAACTTGTGATTACAAAACAGAACAAACATAAAAATGAATGCAAATATGTCACATGTATGCATGCATGCATGAATGAATTTCTTATCCCGTTGGGTTAGGTCTTCCGCCAATTTCCTTGATGACCATTCTTCTTTTCCTCAGGCAAAGTACTGCTCCAATTTGTCTACGTTGATCAGCTCGGTGAACTCATTCCCTTTTAAATTTGATAGTCTCACTGCCCCATTTCCTAATTTCTGAATGGCTATCCTGTCTTTCTGCTTGCTTCTTCCGAGGATTCCCCGTGTTCTAAACATCGCTGAGTATCATAGTATCAGGGTTGAATGCTTTTGCCAAATATACTCATGTTACAGGTTGAAAGGAAGAGACTCAGGCAAGTAAGGGAAATGAATGTCTTTATTGTCATCAATAAAAGGTTCGAACAAGTAGACAAAATCAATGTCTTTATTAAAAATGCAAGATCAAATAAACTAGGAGGAACAGCTTCATCATTCGCAGCATTGCTTTCTTCATCGGCCTATTGTTCTCCAATGTTGTCGTTCCCTATCCCCATGGAAGAAACTGGGTGGTTGAGAGTTTGGAGGAAAAAGATTTCGTGCAGGCCGGAGTTGATCATGTAGGTAAGCGATGGGACGGAGTGATAGTTCGGTAGGGGGTTCCGGTGTGTGTTGGGTTGTTCTTTCTCAAGATCGGGTATTTTATGAGCATCAATGAGGTTTTGGATTTCATGCCTAAGGCGGGTGCAGTTGTCAGTTTCATGGCCTCTCCTCTGATGGAAGTGACAATACAGGCTTAGGTCAAGGTTAGGTGGTATAGGATCTGGAAGTGGTTTAGGCTCTAAGGGTTTTAGGAGTCCTTGCGCCTTCAGCTTCTCAAGCACCTTAGATAAAGGCTTCCCCAGGTTAGAGAAATACCGGTTCTTGATGGCAGTAACCTCGCCAGTAGCAGGCTTGGTCTCAAAATGTCCCCCAAAAGTCCTTCTATTTTGGCCATAGAACTTTCTATTCTCCGCTTCTTCTTCTTCGATGTCCATGACAGTCTCCCTCAGCTGTCGGAAATCTGCAATCATGGAGGTCATCCTTCTCAACTTGCCATAAATGGAGGTCTTGGTGCCCTTGATAATCATCTTGATTTGGTCTTTCTCTGAGGGCCGAGTCTGCATCTTTAAAAGCTGGCTTCTCCAGCGGTCCACATACTCTTTGAAAATTTCCTCCGGTTTCTGCTTGGTGTTCTCCAAATCACGGAGTGACAAATCAATCTCCAAGTCTGTAACATATTGTCTCAAGAAGGCCTCTGCCAATTCCCTCCAATCCTCTTTGATCTTCCTCTCCAAGCTGTGATACCATACCACGGGTGCCCCCTCAAGTGACATCCCAAACATTTTATGCACCTAACGCTTCGATAAACCCATTGAACTCATAACTGAAACATACTGAAGGAGATGGACCCTCGGGTCCCCGTTCCCATTAAACTTGGCTATATCTGGCATTTTAAACTGAGCTGGCAACTGTTCCTCAAATGTTATTGCCTCATAATCCAACAGGACTTCGTGCTTTCGCCTCATCTACCGAGTAACCGACTCTACCTAATCTCGGAGTTTCTGCAGTTTAGTTTGAGACCCTGCCATTTTCCCCGCAGCATATTCGGCCATATCATCATCAAAACTCGGGATATCATCATCAATCCAGTCGGAGGGTCTTCACACCTCTCATTCTCAGAGTCTCCCCGTGCACGAGGCACAACCATATTGGCCATAGCGGCAGTCAAGGCTTGCAACTGTTCAGTAACCTTGGTGAGATTGGTTTCCAACTGATCCATACAGGATGTTTCATTCTCTGATTTGCTCATGTTTGCTATTGGCCTTTTAACAAGTCTTCCATTTTCCCTAACCCAACGAATATCTATGATGGCTCTTAAGACACAAGAGAGTTAACATGATGTGTGTATGCATGAGATGCATGAGATACGTGCGATGTATGGAGCATATAAATCGGCCCATTACCATTTTAAAGCATTCAATCACACTGTTGCGTGGTGCAAACTTGTCCTAGTTGAAAAGGCCCAACAGGTTTACACCTTTGCGATAACATGACTAAACAACTTCAAATGATAAGGGGCCCAAACACAGGATAGGCCATCGGCATTTTAGAAACTTTTAGCCCAATTGTCATAAGATACGAACTCATCCCAGTTTAAATATCCCAACAAGTTCGCATTTCTGACAAGAAGTCTAACTGAGTCCAAATGATGATGGTCCTAAACATAAGCATAAAGAAATAATTTCTACAGAATGGCCCATCGGCATTTCAGAAGCTTTTGGCCTAATTGTCATAGGATACGAACTCGTCCCAGTTTAAATGGCCCAACAAGTTCGCATTTCTGACAAGAAGTCCAACTGTATCCAAATGAGGATGGTCCACAAGCACAAGGAAATAGTTGCTATAGGTCATACAACTTCGGTCTACATGTGGGTTTGTGGGAGTATAGACAAAGACTCTCGCTGGCGAAGGATTACCCACAACTAGGTCTCCCCACTCAAGGGTTCGAGCGACCAAGTGAGCACACCTTTTTTATACCTTATAGTACGTGCCAACGAGTTATGGTGTGTGACTGACTGTCAAATGGATTTCTCCTTGTAGATTCCCCAGAGGGAGGGAAGAGCGAACTCTCTTAAAAACCCAAGCCTCTTAGGCTTTATCGCTTGGTGACAAGAATAAACAACGAGTCCCCCAAATTAGTCCATCACAATAGGCTACGGGTAAATGATTACCTAGGTGCCTTCACAACTTTTTCTTATAGAAAGGTAGTGAATGAGAGAAGACACCAAACCATTACCTAGCCTTAAAAAGTGCCTTTGATCAAACCCCTTTCAACCCACGGTAAACACGGTTAATTAAAGCACAAATCACAAACATTACAAGATATTATTTCGGGGCCAATTCTCTATCCCCAGTGGAGTCACCAGACTGTAGGACACAGATGTTAGACGACGCTGTTCTAGGCTCGCGGCCTAGTTGGGAGTACGGAGTAGCCCACAGGGGAACTAAACTGGAGAAATAACATGGAGTCGCCACCCGGTGTGAACCGGGAAAAAGATTTAAGGCCGCACTCACCCCTCGCAAGGGAAGACCTCAAACCGTTGGGTTCGAAATGTCTCTTACTTATGCCACTTGTAATGAAATGATTGTGCAATAATTTAATCGAATCTACGCAACATATTTCCAAGAATATTCTACTTCTAAGTTCACTGTATGAAAGAGTAATCATATAACGGCGAACATACGATATCACACAATAATCTCATGAACATGTTGAATCATCAAATACGAAAGATAAATAAAACCTAAACATAAACGTAATTGAACGCCTATTGCGAAAGGATGATAACCAAATATGCATAGAGGAATACTACTACGGCTAAATCATGTTAAGAAATAAGTAACATACTAACGAACTAATTGACCGGCGTAAACACACACGTATAACGCAAGCGCACGTATCGTTCAAGTAGTATAAAAATATCGATCCCACGAGGACTTAATATCTAATCTATTAATTTTATGAGGTCAAATGATTACTAGTATCTAACAGGTTGTTTGATTGATTTGAAATGGTGACGATTCTAAATTTAAAAACAAGTAAATAACATTGTTCGAAAGTAGATTTTAAGAAAATTTAATATTAAAAACTATCTAGGGTTGTGATTTCTTCCAATATCATTTTAAGATGAAGTGTTAGTGGTTATCTTAAAGTTGGATAATATATTGATTTATTAACCTGGAACACTAAATTATGTGTAAGCCTCTGTCGATGGTCAGACACAAATACCCAGTTTAACCCAATTGAACCATATGTCTATGTCAACCAAATTATCTGGATTCATTAAGTTTAAGTTCCAATTATGGCTACCCCCGCCCGACAGGTATATTCCTATCCTGTAAGGAAATCTATTAAAGGGTTATCTATCCTCAAGGAAGATCGTGGGCTATTAAGTCTAAGGTCTTAAACCTAAAATCCCTATGTCTAGTTCATTTTAGATTTACCAGTTCAATTTTATTAATGGCCAGTTAATAAAAAGCATTAGGATTAAGACTCAATAAATAAACCTTTATATTACCCAAACTATAATTTAACCCCTTATAAACCGGTGATATTGGATTTCATCACAACCCCAGATAACTGGCTTAGTTACGACACATATTTACAGGTAGTAAAAACTTAAATAAAATAAAAGACATAAAGTAAAATACTAAAAATTAAATACTGAAAAGTAAATGCTGAAAGTAAATTGCTGAAAAGTAAATTGCTGAAAAGTAAATAAAGTAAAATTACAATAAAAGAAAATGCTGAGGTAAAAGGATCCACTTTTATTACTTCTATTTTAGATATCTCCCTTAATATAATATATTAACTTTGCATGATAATTACCAACCAGCCATATAGGCGGTATCCAGATTAAGTCAAATTAATAATTAATTACCAACCGACCAATCAGGCGGTATCCAGTTTAGTCAGGTTAAAACCAATTTAAATAATTACCAACCGACCAATATGGCGGTATCCTCGTTAAGTCAGGTTTTAACTAGTTTATATATTATAATTAAGGGAGATTAATCTAAATATTAGTAATAAAAGTTTTACCTTTTACCCCAGCAAAGGGGAGTTACCTCCTCATTACTGAAAAGTAAAAACTGAAAATTAAATAAAGAAAAGTACTGTGCGTAAAAGTAAATGCGGAAAGTAAAAACTGAAAAGTAAAGAAAAGAAAGTGCGAAAGCGGAAATTAATTACTGAAAGCTATAAATAAACAAACAAGATACAATCTTCTTAGTATTCTTAAGGAATTCCTTAGAAGAAAGTATGAATTTTACAAATGAAATGGCTTGGTATTTATAGGCAAAATTTTGCCTCCATCAAATCATCCACCAAATCAATTATTAATTGCTCCACTAATTGCTCCACCAAATCCATTATTAATTGCTCCACTAATCTCTTATCATGTTTGGTGATGATTTGATAATTTTTATTATTTATTTATTAATTTATTTTTGCTTTGAAAATGATTGAAAGTGACTTTAATAATTACACACTACACACTTCTGGATGGTTCATCAATTTCGGGCATGAAATCTTCAGAATTCGAAATTATTTTGTCTTTCAAAGTTGTAGATTTGAGTCTTCTTTAATCTGGAACTTGAATCAGCTCAATCCGATATCTGAGTAAAACGTTATGCCCAAAATACGACAGATGCGCAAAACTGGAATTTCCAAAACTGCACTTCGTCAAAACGCCCTTTCAAGTTTCCAATCTCCAAAAAAAATATCAAGTCCAATAATTGCCCTTATTTGACCCATATTTCGTCCTAAATGATTTCATTAAGTCCCAATATTATTTTATCTGCAAAATAAACTAAAACACATCAAAACGTTCATCAACCCGAGAAACTAAACAAAATATTAAGTAAAAGGGGCGGTAAATATTGATATATTTTCCGCTCATCACACCCCCAAACCTAACATTTTGCTAGTCCTCGAGCAAAACAAAAAATAAAATTAAAATTAAACTAAGCCACTTTCGTAGGGATCACGGTTGCATTTAGCATATGCAACAAGCCTTTAAACCCCTAGGTGTCCCTAGTGGACGAGTTGTAGTCTCGTGAGGGCTTACAGCAACGATACCCACAAACGTTTTACAAAAGTAAAAAGATAATAAAACTAATGCACACAAAAGCAAAAAGACAAGAGAAAAGAGAATAAAGAAGTTAGTGACTAATCAGGTGAAACTTCTACTCCAAGTTACAATTGTTTTGTTTCATTCTAAATTACCGAATAAGTAAATTCTCCGATTATTTTTACCATTCTTCATATACACAGCCAACAAAATATTAAACAACTCATTTTGCCCACAACAGTCATAAGTGCAGTTGATAAGAGAGTAATATTTTTGTCCTAAAGTTCTATCAGATTTAACACCTTTTTGGAGCAATGGAATAATTTTTCTCATTTTTCTGATTTTTTCTTTGATTTTTTCTTTTTCTATTTTTATTTATATACAATATCTTCCATCTATGTAGCGAGTGTTGGGTCGGTGGCTCCCAAACCAGTTGGCTTTAGGGCACCAGGTGTTAAGACACCCCTACAGACTTAATTACCCAGACTTCAGATATATATATTTTTGCAGCATCTTCGATCCATGTAACGAGCTTTGGGCCAGTGACTCCCAAACCAGTTGGCTTTAGGGCACTAGGTGTTAAAACACCCTTACAGACTTAATAACTCGGATCTCAGACGTTTTTTTTTTTTTTTTTTTTTTTACTCCATTGTTTTTGAGATGCTTCCTCCAATTAAACTAGAGCACTGAATATTACAAACTTTTCAATTTTAACTCATGTCCGTATGTTACTATATATGTTGATAATACCTGTCAACTGAGCATATGAAGATCCATTTTAGTCCGTTTTAAGGAGAATTCACAAATTAAATAATTCAAAATGAAAAAATAAACAAAAATTAACTTGTTTCGAAATAGGTTTGAGATACGTCAGGAGGGTGGAAACTCCTTACTCAGCTATCTCTTACCAATTTCACCTTTTTAGTCAAATTAAAAACACAAAAAAAAAACACAAAATATTTTTGTAATTTTTGAAAATTTTTCAATTTTTTTGTATTTTTCGAAAAATTTTGGACTAAAAATAAAAATAACACACAAACTAAAAACAAGGTACTGATCAACTAATTCCCTCCCCCAAACCTAAATGAGACATTGTCCCCAATGTCTTAAACAGTAGAAGAAGAGTTTAGAAGATAATACCTGGTTAGCTGAAATTCTACAAGAAATTAAAGGTTAAGATCCAGATTAATTCGACGCCTCTTACCACGATCGTCTTCGAACCAATTTATCTTTGAAATGATAGGGTCAACTTGTGGTTCATAGGCTATGAGTTGGTCTATTAGATCCGGAGCAGTTCTGGCAGTGAAGAGGAGTTCTTTTAAAGGTTTTGACACGAACCCATTTCTCCGAGCATCATCAAGAAACACACAAAGAAAATCATAAAATCCATCAACATTAAACAGTCCAAGTGGTTTCTGGTGTATGTTCAGGTTCGCCCAAGATAGTACAATAAAAATTTCCTCCATGTGCCCAAGCCACCTGGCAAAGCAATAAAAGCATCAGCACGGTTAATCATTTCTACCAGTCGTTCAGACATACCTGGCACGATCAGTTCCTCTCCGTTTGATGTCCAATAAGATTTGCCTCTGCCAAGGGTTTTGGGATGATTCCCAAAACGTGACTGCCTCCTTCCTGTACGGCCTTTGAAACGATCCCCATAAGTCCAAGATTGCCTCCGCCATATATTAAGTGCATATTCCTTGCAGCTAAGACTCGACCCAATTCCTGTGCTGCTTCTATGTATTGTGGTTTAGTACCAACACTGTACCGCAAAACACACAAATGTTTTCAACTCGTCTTCTTGAAGTGGCTTCCATTTTTTTACTCTGGATGTGCTTCAAAAGTGCAATGACGGGCTGAATTTATAGTACCTGAAAAGGGTGAGTAAAAATAGCACAAGTATCTTCCAGAGGACGATTAGTAGCGAAATAATATCGTGATAGTCAAAAAGGTCTGGATCCTGTCGAAGAAAGAAAACAACAAAACAAATCACAATTATTAAGAAAAGACAACAAAGAGATATAATATACAAGAAAAGTAACGGCTTGATTGACGTCTATGCGTCAGGACAAGCTTCCCATCCAATTTTCTTATAAATTGGCAAACAGGGTCTTTTTGAGTCAGATTCCCGAGACTTAATTGTTGTCTTTCTTTTTGGAATTGTGTATGTAATTTGCGAATGGCAATGTGAACATATCCACTGGGATGCGTCTCAAGAGTTGAAGATATTTCATCTAAAGACTCCTTACTCAAGCCATCCCTAATGAATTTAATTTTGTCTTCGCGATTATCAGACACCATTCCTAAAGAACGACAACGAGTGTTGCAATTAAATCGTGCACATTTAAACAAACACCCATTTGCTTAGCTCTTCGTTTCTTTGCATAGGTGCTTCTTCCAAAACCAGGCAGATGTGAAATAAAAGAGTCAGAAGACTCACCTGCCAATCGGACTCGTGCTTCAATTACCCAACGAATATCATTAGGAACACCGTGAATTGTCAGTAACCTCATCCGTTCCAAGCGAGCTTTGTAAACTTTCATCAGAGATTTTTGAGGGAGAGAAGGAAATTGCTTGCGAAGATTTGCGAGAGCATCTTCCATTTTGAAATGACTAATCCTGCAAAAATTAAACACACAAAAATAAAACACACCAAATCACAATATATACACAAATTGCATGGGTTGCCTCCCTGCTAGCGCTAAGTTTAAAGTCGTCAGCCAGACTTGGCTTCTCGAACGTTAAGCTGGATCTGAAAGTGTAACACTTTCTTTTTGTCGCTCAAATGATTCTCCCCAGTAGTGCTTGACACGCTTGTTTTTAACCTTGAAAGTTTTGTTAGCGTCAGGATCATGTATCTCAACGGCTCTATTGGTAAAACTTTGGTGATCACAAATGGACCTGACCACCGTGATTTTGGCTTCCATGGGAAGAATTTCACCCTTGATTTGTTTAACAGTACCTTCTGCCCTGGTTCCAGTTGTATGCGCACTAACTTCTCATCATGTCTCTTCTTGCCCTTTTCTTTGTACAATTTGGCATCCTCAAAAGGCTGATTGTGAAATTCCTCCAATTCGTTGAGTTGGTGGAACTTTTTCTCTTCTGTTGCTTGTAGTGCAAGAATTGGCTCCTTCAGTACAAAAGACGCTTTATCTTTAGGCTCCACAGGCAATTGACATGTTTTAAGTTTGTCAGTAGAACTTTGCATTGCATTGGAGTTCTGAATGGTACTGTGTATCACATCGAGTCTGAAACATTCCTCCTTTTTTTCATCATCTGGGAAATTTATGGCCTTGAAAACATTGAATGTTACTTCTTGGTCCTGTACCCTCATGGTTAATTCTTTTTTTTGTACATCAATAATGGTTCGACCTGTAGCCAAGAATGGTCTCCCAGGGATGATTGGCACGTCTGCGTCTTCCTCCATATCAAGGACAATAAAATCTGCTGGGAAAATGAATTTGTCAACCTTGACCAGCACATCCTCAACTACGCCTCTCGGAAATACGAGCGTTCTATCAGCAAGTTGCAGTGAGACTGAAGTTGGCATTGTTTCTCCAATCTGTAATTTCCTGAAAATAGAGAAAGGCATCATGTTAACACTCGCACCTAAATCACACAAAGCCTTACCAAAGTTATGTTCTCCTATGACGCAGGAACAGTGAAACTGCCAGGATCTTTCAACTTTGGGGGAAGTTTCCTCTGAATGATGGCACTGCATTCTTCTGTTAATGCTACTGTCTCGTAATCTCCCAATCTCCGTTTTCGTGAAAGAATATCTTTCATGAATTTGGCATAGGTGGGCATTTGTTCCAACGCTTCTGCAAATGGAATGTTGATATGCAGCTTTTTGAAGATCTCCAGGAACCGAGAAAACTGCTTGTCCAATTTGTTCTTCTGAGACGTTGAGGAAAAGGTGGAGGTGGAGTGATCTGTTCTTTTTCCTTTGCTTCTTTTTCCTCCATCTGTTGCTTTGTTTCTTTTGGAACTTCCTCAGCAGCTGTTTTGACTCCAACATCTTTGTTAATTCAGTACCGCTTTTTAACATGATGGCATGACATTGCTCTTTCCCCATTTCTTGGATTTGGCTCTGTGTTGCTAGGAAGGGTACCTGGCGGTCTGTAACTCTGAGCATTGCCAGTTGTCCATTTGATTCTCCAGTGCTTTAATAGAAGCATATTGACTTTGAATTAATGCTGCTTGGGATTGAAACATAGCATCATATCTTGCTGCGTGAGAGTCGTGTTTTGCTTCTATCTTTTTCAAGTGGGTCAACACTTCTGTTATTCTGGTTCATTTGCTTGCTCCTGGCTTTTGTTCTGTTGCTGGAATTCAGGTGGATAGTTCTGCTGTTGGCCTGAATTGTTGCTCCATGAAAAATTGGGATGATTCCTCCACCCTGGGTTGTAGGTGTTGGAATATGGATTGTTCCCTTGTCTGTTGAAATTGCTGACATAATTCACCGTTTCTTCAAGTTGGTTTGACTCTGGTGCTCCTCCATATGGTGAACTTGTGGATCCAGTGATGTTCACAACTTGCGTGCTAAGTGTTTCTAGACATTTGCATATCTGATCCAGCCTGGTATTCACTGCTGTGTTTGCTCCAACTTCATAAATTCCTGCAATTCTTTGGATCATGCTCCTTTCTGTTGGCCACAAGGAATTGTTGTTGGCCATTTCTTCGATTAGGTCCCAGGCTTGATCTTCTCCTTTTGCCATCAAGGCTCCTCCAGCAGCAGCATCGATTGTGGTTCTCATTATTCCAGAAAGTCCATTGTAGAAGGTCTGAACTTGTAGCCACTTTGGAATCTCATGGTGAGGACATTTCCGGAGTAAATCTTTGTACCTTTCCCAAGCTTCGCAGAGGGATTTGAATCTTGTTGTACAAAGGATGTGATGTCATTCCTCAATTTTCGGTTCTGGCTGGTGGAAAGTACTTTGCAAGAAATTTGGTGGCTAAAGTGTTCCAAGTTGTGATAGAACCTGCTGGTAGTGAATGTAGCCAAGCTTTAGCTCTGTCCTTCAGGGAATATGGAAAAACTCGCAGTCTCATTGCTTCTTCTGATGCTCTGTTGTAGTTAAAAGTGCCGCAAACTTCCAGGAAGTTGCTGATGTGGGAATTAGGATCTTCAGTTGCATTCCCCCGAACTGAACTGACTGCTGAATCATCTGAATGCATGTTTTGATGTCACACGCATTTGCTGGTAAGGGAGGAAGTACAATACAGGAAATGAGTCTGTCAACCACCGAAATGGTTCTGTCTCGAATGGGAATTGGTGGTGCAACGTTCAAAGGTTCAGGTTCCATGTTGACTAAAGCTTCTTGGCCTTCTCGCCTTTCCCTTCTCAACTGTCTGATGGTTCTTTCAATTTCTGGGTCAAGCGGTCGGAGTTCAAAGCTTCTGGTTCGTCTCATGAAGTTTCTGAGAACCTGAAACACAAGAAAAAAAAAACAATAAGTAAAAAGAAATTAGATACAAGTAACGTATCTAACCCCTAAACTAATAGTAAAAGATAAATAAGTCCCCGGCAACGGCGCCAAAAACTTGACCGGCGTAAACACACACGTATAACGCAAGCGCACGTATCGTTCAAGTAGTATAAAAATATCGATCCCACGAGGACTTAATATCTAATCTATTAATTTTATGAGGTCAAATGATTACTAGTATCTAACAGGTTGTTTGATTGATTTGAAATGGTGACGATTCTAAATTTAAAAACAAGTAAATAACATTGTTCGAAAGTAGATTTTAAGAAAATTTAATATTAAAAACTATCTAGGGTTGTGATTTCTTCCAATATCATTTTAAAGATGAAGTGGTTATCTTAAGTTGGGTAATATATTGATTTATTAACCTGGAACACTAAATTATGTGTAAGCCTCTGTCGATGGTCAGACACAAATACCCAGTTTAACCCATTGAACCATATGTCTATGTCAACCAAATTATCTGGATTCATTAAGTTTAAGTTCCAATTATGGCTACCCCCGCCCGACAGGTATATTCCTATCCTGTAAGGAAATCTATTAAAGGGTTATCTATCCTCAAGGAAGATCGTGGGCTATTAAGTCTAAGGTCTTAAACCTAAAATCCCTATGTCTAGTTCATTTTAGATTTACCAGTTCAATTTTATTAATGGCCAGTTAATAAAAGAACATTAGGATTAAGACTCAATAAATAAACCTTTATATTACCCAAACTATAATTAAACCCTTATAAACCGGTGATATTGGATTTCATCACAACCCCAGATAACTGGCTTAGTTACGACACATATTTACAGGTAGTAAAAACTTAAATAAAATAAAAGACATAAAGTAAAATACTAAAAATTAAATACTGAAAAGTAAATGCTGAAAAGTAAATTGCTGAAAAGTAAATAAAGTAAAATTACAATAAAAGAAAATGCTGAGGTAAAAGGATCCACTTTTATTACTTCTATTTTAGATATCTCCCTTAATATAATATATAACTTTGCATGATAATTACCAACCAGCCATATAGGCGGTATCCAGATTAAGTCAAATTAATAATTAATTACCAACCGACCAATCAGGCGGTATCCAGTTTAGTCAGTTAAACCAATTTAAATAATTACCAACCGACCAATATGGCGGTATCCTCGTTAAGTCGGTTTTAACTAGTTTATATATTATAATTAAGGGAGATTAATCTAAATATTAGTAATAAAAGTTTTACCTTTTACCCCAGCAAAGGGGAGTTACCTCCTCATTACTGAAAAGTAAAAACTGAAAATTAAATAAAGAAAAGTAATGTGCGTAAAAGTAAATTGCGGAAAGTAAAAACTGAAAAAAAGTAAAGAAAAGAAAGTGCGAAAGCGGAAATTAATTACTGAAAGCTATAAATAAACAAACAAGATACAATCTTCTTAGTATTCTTAAGGAATTCCTTAGAAGAAAGTATGAATTTTACAAATGAAATGGCTTGGTATTTATAGGCAAAATTTTGCCTCCATCAAATCATCCACCAAATCAATTATTAATGCTCCACTAATGCTCCACCAAATCCATTATTAATTGCTCCACTAATCTCTTATCATGTTTGGTGATGATTTGATAATTTTTATTATTTATTTATTAATTTATTTTTTGCTTTGAAAATGATTGAAAGTGACTTTAATAATTACACACTACACACTTCTGGATGGTTCATCAATTTCGGGCATGAAATCTTCAGAATTCGAAATTATTTTGTCTTTCAAAGTTGTAGATCTTTGAGTCTTCTTTAATCTGGAACTTGAATCAGCTCAATCCGATATCTGAGTAAAACGTTATGCCCAAAATACGACAGATGCGCAAAACTGGAATTTCCAAAACTGCACTTCGTCAAAACGCCCTTTCAAGTTTCCAATCTCCAAAATTAAAATATCAAGTCCAATAATTGCCCTTATTTGACCCATATTTCATCCTAAATGATTTCATTAAGTCCCAATATTATTTTATCTGCAAAATAAACTAAAACACATCAAAACGTTCATCAAACCCGAGAAACTAAACAAAATATTAAGTAAAAGGGGCGGTAAATATTGATATATTTTCCGCTCATCACACCCCCAAACCTAACATTTTGCTAGTCCTCGAGCAAAACAACAAAATAAAATAAAATTAAACTAAGCCACTTTCGTAGGGATCACGGTTGCATTTAGCATATGCAACAAGCCTTTAAACCCCTAGGTGTCCCTAGTGGACGAGTTGTAGTCTCGTGAGGGTTACAGCAACGATACCCACAAACGTTTTACAACAAAAGTAAAAAATAAAACTAATGCACACAAAAGCAAAAAGACAAGAGAAAAGAGAAAAAAATTAGTGACTAATCAGGTGAAACTTCTACTCCAAGTTACTAGTTGTTTTGTTTCATTCTAAATTACCGAATAAGTAAATTCTCCGATTATTTTTACATTCTTCATATACACAGCCAACAAAATATTAAACAACTCATTTTGCCCACAACAGTCATAAGTGCAGTTGATAAGAGAGTAATATTTTTGTCCTAAAGTTCTATCAGATTTAACACCTTTTGGTAGCAATGGAATAATTTTTCTCATTTTTCTGATTTTTTTCTTTGATTTTTTTTTTTCTATTTTTATTTATATACAATATCTTCCATCTATGTAGCGAGTGTTGGGTCGGTGGCTCCCAAACCAGTTGGCTTTAGGGCACCAGGTGTTAAGACACCCCTACAGACTTAATTACCCAGACTTCAGATATATATATTTTTGCAGCATCTTTGATCCATGTAACGAGCTTTGGGCCAGTGACTCCCAAACCAGTTGGCTTTAGGGCACTAGGTGTTAAAACACCCTTAAAAACTTAATAACTCGGATCTCAGACGTTTTTTTTTTTTTTTTTTTTTTTTTTTACCCATTGCTTTTTGAGATGCTTCCTCCAATTAAACTAGAGCACTGAATATTACAAACTTTTCAATTTTAACTCACTCATGTCCGTATGTTACTATATATGTTGATAATATCTGTCAACTGAGCATATGAAGATCCATTTTAGTCCGTTTTATGGAGAATTCACAAATTAAATAATTCAAAATGAAATAAACAAAAATTAACTTGTTTCGAAATAGGTTTGAGATACGTCTCAGGAGTGGAAACTCCTTACTCAGCTATCTCTTACCAATTTCACCTTTTTAGTCAAATAAAAACAAACAAAAAACACAAAATATTTTTGTAATTTTTGAAAATTTTTCAATTTTTTTGTATTTTTCGAAAAATTTTGGACTAAAAATAAAAATAACACACAAACTAAAAACAAGGTACTGATCAACTAATTCCCCCCAAACCTAAATGAGACATTGTCCCCAATGTCTTAAACAGTAGAAGAAGAGTTTAGAAGATAATACCTGGTTAGCTGAAATTCTACAGAAATTAAAGGTTAAGATCCAGATTATTCGACGCCTCTTACCACGATCGTCCTCGAACCAATTTATCTTTGAAAGATAGGGTCAACTTGTGGTTCATAGGCTATGAGTTGGTCTATTAGATCCGGAGCAGTTCTGGCAGTGAAAGGAGTTCTTTTAAGGTTTTGACACGAACCCATTTCTCCGAGCATCATCAAGAAACACACAAAGAAAATCATAAAATCCATCAACATTAAACAGTCCAAGTGGTTTCTGGTGTATGTTCAGGTTCGCCCAAGATATACATAAAAATTTCCTCCAATGTGCCCAAGCCACCTGGCAAAGCAATAAAAGCATCAGCACGGTTAATCATTTCTACCAGTCGTTCAGACATACCTGGCACGATCAGTTCCTCTCCGTTTGATGATCAAATAAGATTTGCCTCTGCCAAGGGTTTTGGGATGATTCCCAAAACGTGACTGCCTCCTTCCTGTACGGCCTTTGAAACGATCCCCATAAGTCCAAGATTGCCTCCGCCATATATTAAGTGCATATTCCTTGCAGCTAAGACTCGACCCAATTCCTGTGCTGCTTCTATGTATTGTGGTTTAGTACCAACACTACTACCGCAAAACACACAAGGTTTTCAACTCGTCTTCTTGAAGTGGCTTCCATTTTTTTACTCTGGATGTCTTCAAAAGTGCAATGACGGGCTGAATTTATAGTACCTGAAAAGGGTGAGTAAAAATAGCACAAGTATCTTCCAGAGGACGATTAGTAGCGAAATAATATCGTGATAGTCAAAAGGGTCTGGATCCTGTCGGAGAAAGAAAACAACAAAACAAATTACAATTATAAGAAAAGACAAAGAGATATAATATTACAAGAAAAGTAACGGCTTGATTGACGTCTATGCGTCAGGGACAAGCTTCCCATCCAATTTTCTTATAAATTGGCAAACAGGGTCTTTTTGAGTCAGATTCCCGAGACTTAATGTTGTCTTTCTTTTTGGAATTGTGTATGTAATTTGCGAATGGCTATGTGAACATATCCACTGGGATGCGTCTCAAGAGTTGAAGATATTTCATCTAAAGACTCCTTACTCAAGCCATCCCTAATGAATTTAATTTTGTCTTCGCGATTATCAGACACCATTCCTAAAGAACGACAACGAGTGTTGCAATTAAATCGTGCACATTTAAACAAACACCCATTTGCTTAGCTCTTCGTTTCTTTGCATAGGTGCTTCTTCCAAAACCAGGCAGATGTGAAATAAAAGAGTCAGAAGACTCACCTGCCAATCGGACTCGTGCTTCAATTACCCAACGAATATCATTAGGAACACCGTGAATTGTCAGTAACCTCATCCGTTCCAAGCGAGCTTTGTAAACTTTCATCAGAGATTTTTGAGGGAGAGAAGGAAATTGCTTGTGAAGATTTGCGAGAGCTTCCATTTTGAAATGACTAAACCTGCAAAAATTAAACACACACAAAATAAACACACCAAATCACAATATATACACAAATTGCATGGGTTGCCTCCCTGCTAGCGCTAAGTTTAAAGTCGTCAGCCAGACTTGACTTCTCGAACGTTAAGCTGGATCTGAAAGTGTAACACTTTCTTTTTGTCGCTCAAATGATTCTCCCCAGTAGTGCTTGACACGCTTGTTTTTAACCTTGAAAGTTTTGTTAGCGTCAGGATCATGTATCTCAACGGCTCTATTTGGTAAAACTTTGGTGATCACAAATGGACCTGACCACCGTGATTTTGGCTTCCATGGGAAGAATTTCACCCTTGATTTGTTTAACAGCCCTTCTGCCCTGGTTCCAGTTGTATGCGCACTAACTTCTCATCATGTCTCTTCTTGCCCTTTTCTTTGTACAATTTGGCATCCTCAAAAGGCTGATTGTGAAATTCCTCCAATTCGTTGAGTTGGTGGAACTTTTTCTCTCTCTGTTGCTTGTAGTGCAAGAATTGGCTCCTTCAGTACAAAAGACGCTTTATCTTTAGGCTCCACAGGCAATTGACATGTTTTAAGTTTGTCAGTAGAACTTTGCATTGCATTGGAGTTCTGAATGGTACTGTGTATCACATCGAGTCTGAAACATTCCTCCTTCTTTTCATCATCTGGGAAATTCATGGCCTTGAAAACATTGAATGTTACTTCTTGGTCCTGTACCCTCATGGTTAATTCTCCTTTTTGTACATCAATAATGGTTCGACCTGTAGCCAAGATGGTCTCCCAAGGATGATTGGCACGTCTGCGTCTTCCTCCATATCAAGGACAATAAAATCTGCTGGGAAAATGAATTTGTCAACCTTGACCAGCACATCCTCAACTACGCCTCTCGAAATACGAGCGTTCTATCAGCAAGTTGCAGTGAGACTGAAGTTGGCATTGTTTCTCTCCAATCTGTAATTTCCTGAAAATAGAAAAAGGCATCAAGTTAACACTCGCACCTAAATCACACAAAGCCTTACCAAAGTTATGTTCTCCTATGACGCAAGGAACAGTGAAACTGCCAGGATCTTTCAACTTTGGGGGAAGTTTCCTCTGAATGATGGCACTGCATTCTTCTGTTAATGCTACTGTCTCGTAATCTCCCAATCTCCGTTTTCGTGAAAGAATATCTTTCATGAATTTGGCATAGGTGGGCATTTGTTCCAACGCTTCTGCAAATGGAATGTTGATATGCAGCTTTTTGAAGATCTCCAGGAACCGAGAAAACTGCTTGTCCAATTTGTTCTTCTGAAGACGTTGAGGAAAAGGTGGAGGTGGAGTGATCTGTTCTTTTTCCTTTGCTTCTTTTTCCTCCATCTGTTGCTTTGTTTCTTTTGGAACTTCCTCAGCAGTGTTTGGCTCCAACATCTTTGTTGATTCATTCACCGCTTTTTAACATGATGGCATGACATTGCTCTTCCCCATGTTCTTGGATTTGCTCTGTGTTGCTAGGAAGGGTACCTGGCGGTCTGTAACTCTGAGCATTTGCCAGTTGTCCATTTGATTCTCCAGTGCTTTAATAGAAGCAGATTGACTTTGAATTAATGCTGCTTGGGATTGAAACATAGCATCATATCTTGCTGCTTGAGAGTCGTGTTTTGCTTCTATCTTTTTCAAGTGGGTCAACACTTCTGTTATTCCTGGTTCATTTGCTTGCTCCTGGCTTTTGTTCTGTTGCTGGAATCAGGTGGATAGTTCTCTGTTGGCCTGAATTGTTGCTCCATGAAAAATTGGGATGATTCCTCCACCCTGGGTTGTAGGTGTTGGAATATGGATTGTTCCCTGTCTGTTGAAATTGCTGACATAATTCACCGTTTCTTCAAGTTGGTTTGACTCTGGTGCTCCTCCATATGGTGAACTTGTGGATCCAGTGATGTTCACAACTTGCGTGCTAAGTGTTTCTAGACATTTGCATATCTGATCCAGCCTGGTATTCACTGCTGTGTTTGCTCCAACTTCATAAATTCCTGCAATTCTTTGGATCATGCTCCTTTCTGTTGGCCACAAGAATTGTTGTTGGCCATTTCTTCGATTAGGTCCCAGGCTTGATCTTCTCCTTTTGCCATCAAGGCTCCTCCAGCAGCAGCATCGATTGTGGTTCTCATTATTCCAGAAAGTCCATTGTAGAAGGTTTGAACTTGTAGCCACTTTGGAATCTCATGGTGAGGACATTTCCGGAGTAAATCTTTGTACCTTTCCCAAGCTTCGCAGAGGGATTCTGAATCTTGTTGTACAAAGGATGTGATGTCATTCCTCAATTTTCGGTTCTGGCTGGTGGAAAGTACTTTGCAAGAAATTTGGTGGCTAAAGTGTTCCAAGTTGTGATAGAACCTGCTGGTAGTGAATGTAGCCAAGCTTTAGCTCTGTCCTTCAGGAATATGGAAAAACTCGCAGTCTCATTGCTTCTTCTGATGCTCTGTTGTAGTTAAAAGTGCCGCAAACTTCCAGGAAGTTGCTGATGTGGGAATTAGGATCTTCAGTTGCATTCCCCCGAACTGAACTGACTGCTGAATCATCTGAATGCATGTTTTGATGTCACACACATTTGCTGGTAAGGGAGGAAGTACAATACAGGAAATGAGTCTGTCAACCACCGGAATGGTTCTGTCTCGAATGGGAATTGGTGGTGCAACGTTCAAAGGTTCAGGTTCCATGTTGACTAAAGCTTCTTGGCCTTCTCGCCTTCGCCTTCCCTTCTCAACTGTCTGATGGTTCTTTCAATTTCTGGGTCAAGCGGTCGGAGTTCAAAGCTTCTGGTTCGTCTCATGAAGTTTCTGAGAACCTGAAACACAAGAAAACAAAAACAATAAGTAAAAAGAAATTAGATACAAGTAACGTATCTAACCCCTAAACTAATAGTAAAAGATAAATAAGTCCCCGGCAACGGCGCCAAAAACTTGACCGGCGTAAACACACACGTATAACGCAAGCGCACGTATCGTTCAAGTAGTATAAAAATATCGATCCCACGAGGACTTAATATCTAATCTATTAATTTTATGAGGTCAAATGATTACTAGTATCTAACAGGTTGTTTGATTGATTTGAAATGGTGACGATTCTAAATTTAAAAACAAGTAAATAACATTGTTCGAAAGTAGATTTTAAGAAAATTTATATTAAAAACTATCTAGGGTTGTGATTTCTTCCAATATCATTTTAAAGATGAAGTGGTTATCTTAAGTTGGTAATATATTGATTTATTAACCTGGAACACTAAATTATGTGTAAGCCTCTGTCGATGGTCAGACACAAATACCCAGTTTAACCCAATTGAACCATATGTCTATGTCAACCAAATTATCTGGATTCATTAAGTTTAAGTTCCAATTATGGCTACCCCCGCCCGACAGGTATATTCCTATCCTGTAAGGAAATCTATTAAAGGGTTATCTATCCTCAAGGAAGATCGTGGGCTATTAAGTCTAAGGTCTTAAACCTAAAATCCCTATGTCTAGTTCATTTTAGATTTACCAGTTCAATTTTATTAATGGCCAGTTAATAAAAACATTAGGATTAAGACTCAATAAATAAACCTTTATATTACCCAAACTATAATTTAACCCCTTATAAACCGGTGATATTGGATTCATCACAACCCCAGATAACTGGCTTAGTTACGACACATATTTACAGGTAGTAAAAACTTAAATAAAATAAAAGACATAAAGTAAAATACTAAAAATTAAATACTGAAAAATAAATGCTGAAAAGTAAATTGCTGAAAAGAAATAAAGTAAAATTACAATAAAAAAATGCTGAGGTAAAAGGATCAACTTTTATTACTTCTATTTTAGATATCTCCCTTAATATAATATATTAACTTTGCATGATAATTACCAACCAGCCATATAGGCGGTATCCAGATTAAGTCAAATTAATAATTAATTACCAACCGACCAATCAGGCGGTATCCAGTTTAGTCAGGTTAAAACCAATTTAAATAATTACCAACCGACCAATATGGCGGTATCCTCGTTAAGTCAGGTTTTAACTAGTTTATATATTATAATTAAGGGAGATTAATCTAAATATTAGTAATAAAAGTTTTACCTTTTACCCCAGCAAAGGGGAGTTACCTCCTCATTACTGAAAAGTAAAAACTGAAAATTAAATAAAGAAAAGTACTGTGCGTAAAAGTAAATTGCGGAAAGTAAAAACTGAAAAGTAAAGAAAAGAAAGTGCGAAAGCGGAAATTAATTACTGAAAGCTATAAATAAACAAACAAGATACAATCTTCTTAGTATTCTTAAGGAATTCCTTAGAAGAAAGTATGAATTTTACAAATGAAATGGCTTGGTATTTATAGGCAAAATTTTGCCTCCATCAAATCATCCACCAAATCAATTATTAATTGCTCCACTAATTGCTCCACCAAATCCATTATTAATTGCTCCACTAATCTCTTATCATGTTTTGTGATGATTTGATAATTTTTATTATTTATTTATTATTATTTTTTTTTTTTGCTTTGAAAATGATTGAAAGTGACTTTAATAATTACACACTACACACTTCTGGATGGTTCATCAATTTCGGGCATGAAATATTCAGAATTCGAAATTATTTTGTCTTTCAAAGTTGTAGATCTTTGAGTATTCTTTAATCTGGAACTTGAATCAGCTCAATCTGATATCTGAGTAAAACGTAATACCCAAAATACGACAGATGCGCAAAACTGGAATTTCTAAAACTGCACTTCGTCAAAACGCCCTTTCAAGTTTCCAATCTCCAAAATTAAAATATCAAGTCCAATAATTGCCCTTATTTGACCCATATTTCGTCCTAAATGATTTCATTAAGTCCCAATATTATTTTATCTGCTAAATAAACTAAAACACATCAAAACGTTCATCAAACCCGAGAAACTAAACAAAATATTAAGTAAATGGGGCGGTAAATATTGATATATTTTCCGCTCATCACTAATCATGCTTGAATACAATCTCATGAACACATCAAATAGATAAATATGAGAATACAATAGCTGATAACAGTAAAAGTTTCAATAGTGGATGATATGATTAAATTACATAATGCAGAGAAATCACCCAAGAAACAATCATGCATGAAATGCATGTGATGAAAAGGAATAAGTTCAGTGCATGTGCGTTCGTGTAGCGTTTGAAACGCGTTCGAATGGTAAACAGAAGGTTCGCGTTCTATAGCGTTGAGAAACACGTTCGAACGGGATAAGACCTGATGCATGATAAAACAAAGAGATGAGCTTGAGCGTTCGAGTAGCGTTCGTAAACGTGTTCGAATGGTAAACAGAAGGTTCGCGTTCGTATAGTTTGAGAACGCGTTCGAACGAGACAAGACCTGATGAAACAAAATGCATGCGCGTTTGATTAGCGTTTGTAAACGCGTTCGAACGGTAAACAGAAGGTTCGCGTTCGTATAGTGTTTTAGAACGCGTTCGAATGGGACAAGACCTGATGCATGATAGACGACGCAAACACATACACCGATGAGAAAATGCACTATTTAGGACCCCGTGTGCCCGATTGAACACGTTTCACATTCAATCGGGTGCACCTCATCCGGCGCGGAAAACATCATGGAAAATGTAGCCTTTTAGGCATTTCCCTCGAATAGATGACCTTTAATCCACCCTAGTTAGCCCATACGCACTAGAATGCAATACATGTATAAATTGAACAATGATATGCAAAGGGTAAATGACATAATAAAAGGCGCGGCAAAACATCGTGGTAAAGGTAGCCTTCAGGCATTTCCTTCGAATAGAGGACCTTTAATCCACCCTAGTTATCCCATGTGCATTATATTACAAAGCATATAAAATAAAGACAACAGTAATATAGGACCTCGTATGCTCGATTAAACATATCTCACATTCAATCAAACATACTATGTCTGGTGCGGCAAAACATCGTGGAAAAGGTAGCCTTTGGGCATTTCCCTCGAATAGAGGACCTTTAATCCACCCTAGTTAGCCCATGCGCATAATATTACAATGCATGTAAAATAAAGACAACAATAATATAGGACCTCGTATGCTCGATTAAACATATCTCACATTCAATCAAACATACTCCGTCCGGCGCGGCAAAACATCGTGGAAAAGGTAGCCTTTGGGTATTTCCCTTGAAAAAAGGACCTTTAATCCACCCTAGTTAGCCCATGTGCATTATATCATCAATACACAAGAAAGTAACGTGCGAAAAGTAAAAGACGGAATATAAAATGCGAATAATAAACAAACAAGATAAAATAAAGATATGTCATTTGCTCAAGTGGTACGTGGAGTTGTTTCCCAAGCACAGACCGCACTACCGTCCATTCAGATTTGGCTACGGAATTTACGTCTGGGTTTCAATCCTATATACCACAAGAGACTACACATTTTCCCATCCATTCAAAGGTCACAACATGCATCCACAAGCGACTCTCATGCGAAGAAAATAAATAAAACAATTAAAAGATGAATGAAAATAAATAAGAAAAGTGCCCTCAGGTCTAACCTTTTAAAATCATCTCTCGGAAGTGCGTTACACGGCCGTTGGAAGGATTGATGCTCCGCAACTCCTCCGGTTCACTGGTCCACTGCTTCCTTTTACTGTTTCGCTGTTTGGGGCTGCTGTTTTTACTCCATTTTGCTGCTGTTTCACTGTATTTTCTGGTCACTATTTTTCATATTCGGTTTATGTTTTTGGTTTATTTGGGCTGCTATTTGGGTGTGATTTTCGGTGGTGTTATGGTGTGGTTTGGGGACTGTTTTGGTGAGGTAAATAGGTTGAGTTTATGCAGCAATGGAGGGGGTCCTGAGGGATAAGTATTCGGCTATTGCAGAGAGAGGAGAAGAGAATTATTTGTTTGTTGTTTCTTGTGTTGGGCGTGAGATGCTATGAGAGTTTTTGGTGCTAATGCTTTGCATACTTTTCTGTGATTTTTATGTATTTTCTAGGGTGTGAAAGGTTGGATTTGTGTTTCTTTTATAGGCAAAGGCTAGGGTTTTCTTTGTTTGAATATGAATGGGATTTGTGTAATTATAGGAAAAAAACTTCTTAAATTATGGAGGAGATTTGGTTTGATTGGGAATGTGATATATTTGATTTGTTTTATTTAGGTATGTGAATTATTTAGATTGGATTTGTTTTATTTAATTTAGGAAGAATATTATTTAAATTTGTGACATGTGTTTTAAATGTTTTAATTATTTTTGGGTGGCTTTTGGTGGGCTAAATGGGCTTGGGCGTGAGGCTAACAATAAAACCAGAAGTACCGACATCGTTCGAACGCCGATTCGAAAGCTACACGAACTCCCGCAACCTGCTTGATGTTCAAACGTGTTCACGAACGCTGCACAAACGAAAGCAGTGAACATGTGAATTGAATCCGATGACATACTTATTCCGACATTCATTTCCCGCGACTTCCGCGACTTAAAAGTAGTGTCTCCAAATGAGACTCATCATAGGGACTTAAATGCAAAATGAAGTGCCTACAACGAGTATGTTTCATTAGTGAGATTCTCTAGATTCAGGCATATCCGTCACGAAATCCAATTTCGTGTCCATAATTTATCCACCGTAAATTATGACGATCACGGATAAACTCGCTGAATCATACAGGTCGAGGTCATGGAAATGTATAATTCCTCTGTCACAGGTATCCAGATAAATCTCAGGGATATAGATGTAAACGTCAAATCTCTATAGGGATTATCCAGTCAACTATTCTATTAGTAATCTCAAAAAGAATATTTAGAACTAACTTCTAATTGTACCACGGACAAATCATCGGTAAGGTAACGAAGTACGAATAACCATACCGTGACAAATCATCGGTAAAGGATGTTTATAACCATACCGTGACAAATCATCGGTAAAGGTAACGAAGTACGAATAACCACTGTGAGCAGTATGACTTAGGGTGACCACATACATCAGAATGTACGAGTTCTAGTAAGTTAGTGGCGGTGTCCAACACCAGAAAATGGGGCTTTGGTCATCTTACCCTGAATACAGGATTCACAAGTTGGATAGGATTCATGGTAAGATATGGTATCAAACCATTCCTAACCAATTGGGTAAGGTTTAAAGCCTATGTGACCCAGCCGCATATGCCAAAGTTCAGTATTATTAATTACAGGTAAATTACGTTTATTAACTCCAGTATTAAAATATCTTTTGAAGTTTGCAATGTAAAATGACCATGCTAGTTTGGACAACAAAGGATCTGAATATTACTTTTATCATATAAATACAAGAACAGTTCTTAATATTAATACAAAGAACAATTCTTAATATTAATACAAGAACAGTTCTTAATATTAATACAAAAGCCTTATGTAACAATACGAAAAGTGATATAATATTAGCTACACATCCAGCCACAAATACAGTCATTTAACAAAAGTGTCTCATTCGGCAATGAGATCTTGCATACTCCCCCTGCAACTACATCTCTCCAGACTTCAGTCCTCTACTTTCCTTCAGCACCTGCAACGAATTGCAAATGTGAATGGGACAAGCAGAATCTAAAATCCAGTTGG
Source organism: Zanthoxylum bungeanum (assembly GCA_019454045.1). Taxonomy (NCBI): domain Eukaryota; kingdom Viridiplantae; phylum Streptophyta; class Magnoliopsida; order Sapindales; family Rutaceae; genus Zanthoxylum; species Zanthoxylum bungeanum. The sequence goes on from SKCR01029761.1 coordinate 122,471, forward strand.
ATGTAACGGCGTCACAAGCCAAAGATATATCAATAACTGGAAAAATAAATGTACCTAATGTAGATGCTATCTCTCTCCTCAGCTGAGCTATGTAGTCAGGACAGTTCCTTTTCCTGTGCTCGACTTTGCTGCAGTGATGGCACTTGTCTTCAGAATCCCTCTTGGGCTTTGCTATCTTTGCTTGTGGTTGAGGACCAAAACCCTTCTTCTTCTTCCCTTTCTTCTTCTTTCCATTTGACCAACTCTGGGAAGAAGCAGAAAGTGAAGTAGGTCTAGGAGGGCGAGTCGGTACTCCCTTCTTGAGGTCCTCTTCCGCCGTGAGCAACATCCGATGCAGCTCTTGGTACGTACAGATAATCCCGTTCATGTTGAAATACATCACAAACTGGCGATAGGAAGCTGGGAGCGAACCAAGAATGACACTCCTACCGAGAATGTCATTCAGAATGAGATTATGTTGCCTCTGTTGATCGATCAAATCGATCATCTGAAGAACATGTGGGCTAACAGCTTGCCCTCATCCAATCGCGCATGGAACAGTTCCATTGCGACCTTGTGAACAACTACTTATTCTTGGTTCTCAAATGATTGTCTTAATCGTGTCATCATAGTATAAGCATCTGACATGCCATATACTATTTCTTGAGTCCCGTTGAAAGCGAACTTAAGCTGTATGTTTTAACCCTTAAATCACCATCCTTCCAAGCTTGGAAGACTTCGTGTTCCTCCGGTGTAGCGTCCTCTGCCACAGCAAGGGCAGTGGACCCTCAAGAACATATCCCAACCTCTCGGAATCGAGGACAATCCTCAAATCCAGATCCCAATCGGCGAAGTTCTCAGCGCCTTTTAGTTTGTTCGCATCAAGCATACGCGCAAACTGATTTATGTTTCATTAGTGAGACTCTCTAGATTTAGGCATATCCGTCACGAAATCGAATTTCGTGTCCATAATTTATCCACCCGTAAATTATGACGATAACGAATAAACTCGCTGAATCATACAGGTCGAGGTCATAGAAAATGTATAATTCCTCCGTCACAGGTATCCGGATAAATCCAGGGATTAGATGTAAACGTCAAATCTCTATAGGGATTATCCAGTCGACTATTCTATTAGCAATCTCAAAAAGAACATTTAGAACTAACTTCTAATTGTACCACGGGCCCATGGTTTTTATCTGATTGCTAATCATATGGACTACCTATGTTCTGATACACAAAACTGATAGATCCTATCTCGATACACACAGGACACCCTGAGGATCTATCTACACCCAACGAACAGGCGGAGGTCTGATCTTAATAGATCGGTGACGTGACTGCCATCTAAGTGTAAGATGTCTCATGTGCCCACAGTGGCAGCTCAAGTCTAAGAATCACAATTACTACTCAACCCGATAAGATTCTTATTGACGTAGTGTACCATCCATTAAGAATTTTCGGTGAGTCGTTCAGTGTTTATCCGCTATAAACACCTACACATCTATACTAGTCCAAGACTTATGGTTCATTGAGAACCATTGGAATCATATATTCCAGTGTATGACATGTACCGGTCTCAACGGGTTTACTTTACTGACCAAGTAGTGTAAACCTTGACCAGGAACTGTCTGAGAATGACAACGTCATGATACTACTCAATGTCAGGTGCGACGCTTTTGCAACAGCACATGACTAGTCTTCTAAGGTCATTACGTCTTTACCATATTAAAAGATAGATTATATATAGAACTGCATATATTATTCAAAATAATAACGATTTACAGAAGTATTCATAAAGAAATATAACCGGGATTGGCACTCTGAGCACCAACCCCAACAAATATATGCAGTTTCTATAATATAATCTATCAGATCGAAGGCATTTAATATATTGACCAATTTGTTTTTTTCTACTTCATTTCGGAACTCTTTGAACTTTTCAAAGGTTTCCGATTTATGTCGCATCAAATACACATAACCATACCGTGACAAATCATCGGTAAAGGTAACGAAGTACGAATAACCACTGTGAGCAGTATGACTTAGTGGACCACATACATCAGATTGTACGAGTTCTAGTAAGTTAGTGGCGCGGTGTCCAACACCAGAAAATGGGGCTTTGGTCATCTTACCCTGAATACAGGATTCACAAGTTGGATAGGATTCAATGGTAAGATATGGTATCAAACCATTCCTAACCAATTGGGTAAGGCGTTTAAAGCCTATGTGACCCAGCCGCATATGCCAAAGTTTAGTATTATTAATTACAGGTAAATTACGTTTATTAACTCCAGTATTTAAAATATCTTTTGAAGTTTGCAATGTAAAATGACCATGCTAGTTTGGACAACAAAGGATCTGAATATTACTTTTATCATATAAATACAAAGAACAGTTCTTAATATTAATACAAAGAACAATTCTTAATATTAATACAAAGAACAGTTCTTAATATTAATACAAAAGCCTTCTATAACCAATACGAAAAGTGATATAATATTAGCAACACATCCAGGCACAAAATGACAGTCATTTAACAAAAGTGTCTCATTCGGCAATGAGATCTTGCATACTCCCACTGCAACTACATCTCTCCAGACTTCAGTCTTCTACTTTCCTTCAGCACCTGCAACGAATTGCAAATGTGAATGGGACAAGCAGAATTAAAATCCAGTTGGATGTAACGGCGTCATAAGCCAAAGATATATCAATAACTGGAAAAATAAATGTACCTGATGTAGATGCTATCTCCCTCCTCAGCTGGGCTATGTAGTCAGGACAGTTCCTTTTCCTGTGCTCGACTTTGCTGCAGTGATGGCACTTGTCTTCAGAAGCCCTCTTGGGCTTTGCTATCTTTGCTTGTGGTTGAGGACCAAAAACCTTCTCTTCTTCTTCTTCCTTTCTTCTTCTTTCCCTTGACCAACTCTGGGAAGAAGCAGAAAGTGAAGTAGGTCTAGGAGGGCGAGTCGGTACTCCCTCCTTGAGGTCCTCTTCCGCCGTGAGCAACATCCGATGCAGCTCTTGGTACGTACAGATAATCCCGTTCATGTTGAAATACATCACAAACTGGCGATAGGAAGCTGGGAGCGAACCAAGAATGACACTCCTACCGAGAATGTCATTCAGAATGAGATTATGTTGCCTCTGTTGATCGATCAAATCGATCATCTGAAGAACATGTGGGCTAACAGCTTGCCCCTCATCCAATCGCGCATGGAACAGTTCCATTGCGACCTTGTGAACAACTACTTATTCTTGGTTCTCAAATGATTGTCTTAATCGTGTCATCATAGTATAAGCATCTGACATGCCATAATACTGTTTCTTGAGTCCCGGTGAAAGTGAACTTAAGATGTATGTTTTAACCCTTAAATCACCATCCTTCCAAGCTTGGAAGACTTCGTGTTCCTCCGGTGTAGCGTCCTCTGCCACAGCAAGGGGCAGTGGACCCTCAAGAACATATCCCAACCTCTCGGAATCGAGGACAATCCTCAAATCCAGATCCCAATCGGCGAAGTTCTCAGCGCCTTTTAGTTTGTTCGCATCAAGCATACGCGCAAACTGATTTATGTTTCATTGAGTGAGACTCTCTAAGATTTAGGCATATCCGTCACGAAATCGAATTTCGTGTCCATAATTTATCCACCCGTAAATTATGACGATCACGAATAAACTCGCTGAATCATACAGGTCGAGGTCATAGAAAATGTATAATTCCTCCGTCACAGGTATCCGGATAAATCCCAGGGATATAGATGTAAACGTCAAATCTCTATAGGGATTATCCAGTCGACTATTCTATTAGCAATCTCAAAAAGAACATTTAGAACTAACTTCTAAATTGTACCACGGGCCCATGGTTTTTATCTGATTGCTAATCATATGGACTACCTATGTTCTGATACACAAAACTGATAGATCCTATCTCGATACACACAGGACACCCTGAGGATCTATCTACACCCAACGAACAGGCGGAGGTCTGATCTTAATAGATCGGTGACGTGACTGCCATCTAAGTGTAGAAGATGTCTCATGTGCCCACAGTGGCAGCTCAAGTCTAAGAATCACAATTACTACTCAACCCGATAAGATTCTTATTGACGTTAGTGTACCATCCATTAAGAATTTTCGGTGAGTCGTTCAGTGTTTATCCGCTATAAACACCTACACATCTATACTAGTCCCAAGACTTATGGTTCATTGAGAAACCATTGGAATCATATATTCCAGTGTATGACATGTACCGGTCTCAACGGGTTTACTTTACTGACCAAGTAGTGTAAACCTTGACCAGGAACTGTCTGAGAATGACAACGTCATGATACTACTCAATGTCAGTTGCGACGCTTTTGCAACAGCACCATGACTAGTCATTCTAAGGTCATTACGTCTTTACCATATTAAAAGATAGATTATATTATAGAAACTGCATATATTATTCAAAATAATACGATTTACAGAAGTATTCATAAAGAAATATAACCGGGAATTGGCACTCTGAGCACCAACCCCAATAATTCACACATCTTATATGCTTAATTGATCATAGGTTGTTCTTAGAGAACCCAACAGAGGAGCACCAGAGCAGAATCTTACAACCAACATGATAAGACGGTGAATTATGTTGATAATTTCAACAGACAGGGGAACAATCCATATTCCAACACCTATAATCCAAGGTAGAAGAATCATCCCAATTTCGCATGGAGCAATAATTCAGGGCAAATGAACAATCACCCACTAGAATTCCAACAACAAAACAAAGGCCATGAGTATAAAAAGAACCAAGAATTACCGAAGTGCTGGCCCACTTGAAAAAGCTCAAAGTAAAATACGACTCTCAAGCAACATTAATTCAAAACCAAGCAGCTTTTATTAAAGCACTGGAAAATCAAATGGGACAACTGGCCAATGCTCAAAGTTACAGACCGCAAGGTACACTTCCTAATAACACAAAACCAAATCCTAGAAACAAAGGGAAGGAGCAATATCAAGTCATCACATTGAAAAGTGGTCTGAAATCAATAAGATGTTGGAGTCAAAGCATCCATTGAGGAAGTTCCAAAAGAAAACAAAAAGCGAAGGAGATCCACAAATAGAGGAAAAGAGACAAAGCAAAATAATAGAGACAGATTTGTTGGACAATTATGACCCATAGCGTCACTATTTGTACATATCATGATGTTGTTGTACAATTAACTATGTGACAAAATAGATTGCTCTCTTATCATTTGTGATTAGATCACCAAAATGTATAAATGGTATGAGGTCCTTATGATTTGTTCCTGGATTGAGAATGATATGAGACAGTATCAGTCCACGAAGGATAAATCATTAAATATCCCTAGTCAGAGTATTATCGAGATTGGACAACGATAAATGTGTAAAAGACTAGTATTACACTTGTGCGCGTTGTGGGGGAATAAACGGCATAGTTCTCATATATTTGGGTATAGGATACTCATGCAAGTGTAATAGGAGTTTGTGTTTTACCGATGGTACGGGAAACAGCTTTGCTCTGGATAGACCCCCTCGGAATTCCATTGGTAGTACGACTATGTGTCTATGGAAGTCCGAAATCAGGGTAGGTGTATTTGGTCTTAACCTGAGACTTGCAATGCTAATACTTGCGACAATCAATATACTTTGGTTTTGGCCGTCCAGGGCTTTAACAGGTAATGTGTACGCCTCTGCTGGGTATATTGAGAATCATAGTGTGTTGGGTGTGATGTCAAGTCGGAAGTATCACTCCAGTCATATGGAGATGTTGATCGCGTAGGGATACATAACTGGTTCTCTAAAGGGTTGCAACCATCGGGATAATATGACTTGGTCATGATTATCCGATAATAAAGAGACTAGTTGCTCGTAATCCGATATATGCTTCGTACGGGGCATACACTGTACCAGCCCCAGGCCTTGCATGTGATCATCTGATACTGGATCGAAATACGCAATACTACTTATACTACGCCTGATATAGATCGTTTATTCCTGTAAGCATGTTTCTGGAGAATTGGGTAGGCATAACGCTTTGCTAGAAGCCAACCTTGTCTTGTAAATTGGTATAAACGTAGTACTAGGTACTTACGTGTTCGGATAGTCCGACGACCGAATTTACTGCCAACATATCCGGGGATCTCATGGGTCGTTTCCCGAACATTCACCGATGACTCGCACTTTAATTAATTTGGGATTAATTAGTTGAGAGAGAAAATTAATCTGAGATTAATTGCGGAGATATTTTATCTACGATAAAATATCAATAAAGATAGATAACGATTAATTTGGAATTAATCGATAAATTAATATATTCGATATATTAAACGAAATTGGATTTCGACGCGGAATTGAAATTAGATTTTAATTTGGGCGAACGAATTAATTTAGAATTAATTCGTTAGCGACGTAAATAGTGATTTTGCTAGGCATAATCATTTAATTACGTCACAACGGAAAATTCGTTAATTTAGAATTAGCGAACCCGAGCCCGGGATTGTTTGCGAGCGCATTCGCATTTCGAATTCGAGTGCGGCACGCAAGTCAAATCAAGCGTCAAATCGCTAGTCACATCAAGCGTCAAATCATTAGTCACTTGATTGATTGAGTGATGTGACTTGATGTGAGTTGATGGAAAGCATTTATTGATTGACTTTTTGAAAGGAAAAATAAGGAAATGAATTTGGAAATTCATTTAAGTGTATTTGATACACTTTTCCACTAACCAACTCACAACTCTCTCTTCTCTCCTCTCCCTCTCATTCACGCCCTTGGGGCTGTTCTTGTTTTTCTGCTTCTGGTTTACCGAGAGCCAAGGAAGAAAATGGAAGGAAAGTGTGATGTTTTTGTGGCAAAAACATCAAGAGCTAGCACTCGAGAGATATGCGAAGGTGATAGGGAAGTCCACCCATGAGCTTGAATCATCACACAAATCTTGGAGCTTTCATGGAGGAAGATTGAAGCCGAAAATGGAGAGGGAAAGCAGCTCACTACCGTGACCTCTAGGAGAGCAGAACTTGAATTTTTGTTGTCCACCGCGTCGCTCAACCGATCGATGTAAGTATTACGCAACTTCATCGTATGTATTCACATGTATTTTATGCTTTATAATCGATCCTCGGGACCGTAGAAACTCCAACAATGGTATCAGAGCGATTGAAAAGCATGAAATTTGATTAGGGCTTAAAATTGGGTAAAATGTATTTGAGCATGATTTTATGAAATTGGATGATTGAGTATGCTTAAATGTGTTTTAATTGAGGATTGATTGGATCAATTTGATGAAAAATGGTTTGGAACATTTTTCCCCAAAATCCTTAGCTTGGCCGAATGGATAAGTGCCCTTATTGTCTTGGATTTTTAATTTTTGATTCATTGGATGAGTTGGAATCAATTGGAAATGTTGATTTAATGTTTAATTGGATTCAATTGGATTGGATTTAAAATTGGACATAAAAATCCTCACTAAGCCGAGACTTATAGAAGCATGAATTGGGTTTGATTTTTGTTAAATTGTGTTGGACATGATTTAATGATGATAAGCATGATTAATTAGGCTAATTTGGTGTTTTGGAATATTGATTTGGGTAATTAGTTATGCCATACACTTTATGTAATTAAATTATGAAATTGGGTTTTTGTAATTTAATTATTTGGGCCTATTTTGTAAATTGGGCTTTAAAGTTGTAAATGGGCTTATTGGGCTTGGTTGTACCAAGTTAAGTTTAGGCTAAATTGGTTGGATCCAATTGGGCCCAAAACCGCTTCCATAAAGCCCAAATGCGACTAATGGACCTTTAATTGTTTTATTGGGCCTAAATTGATTTCTAGGCTTATGGGGTTATTCCTTGATTGGGCTTTGGTTATTGGGTTTGACCCAAGTTGACCAAAAGTCCACGCCTTAAAGAAATTAATTAAAAGCCCATTAGACTTTAATTAAATTAATATTGGATATTAATCGGGCTTTGAGACCCGTAACGATTAAATTTGGAATTTAAATCGTAAAAGGTTTTATTAATAAAGTGTAATATTTAATTTGGAATTAAATAGCGAATTAATATTAAATACAAATTGAATTGGATTTAATTCTGTAGTTTAATTTAATTCGAGAATTCGTACTTTGAGTACTTATTCGCAAAACGAGTTTGACTCGCCCAAATCAAATCGTTGTTTGAACATTGGATGAACACAATTATCAGATTAATTAATTTGATTAGATTGATTGATAACATGCTTGTGTGAATACATGGTTGCGATGCATGAATAATGTATATCGGATGGATATTAGATGAATGGGGCAATTTTAGAAATTGTTGTAATAAATTTGGAATTTATTAATTGGACCTGCGTGTCCAGCCTTATTACCTCCTTACTCTTTGTATTCTCTTCTCACTTATTCCCCTCAATGTAAATGAGGTTTCTTTAGAAGTGTAGTGTAATGGGTAGAAGTAATACTTGTGCTAGCGGGAGAGAGGAAATGGAGAGATTTGATCTAGGATCAATGTGTTAAGTATCCATCCGCATATCATTATTATTTTATTTATATGCGCTTTATTATGTATTTAGAATGCATGTTTAAGGGTGTATAATAATGAGACCTTAACAAAGATAATAAATTGGTTGCCAATTTGCACGCGAAAAACCCTCACAAATATTAAGCGTTTTTCCTTCCATTGAATGATTCTTACTCAAGATCTAAGACTGGCATTGGTTTGTTGGCCAAAGTCAAGGCCTTTGTCCGTCGAGGATGTGTTTGAATCACGAGAGCTTTGTTCCATATCGGTGTCTTGTCCAAGTTGTGGTTTGTTGGCCAAAGTCAAGACCACTTCTTGTCCATCGACATTGATTACGAAGCTTTCCATGGTCAATGGGTCACGCTTGAACTGGGATCACTAAGTTTGTTGTGCCAAAGCCAGGCTTAGTTGATTCAGAGGAAAAAAGGTTAGGCAATATATTGGATATATTGGCATATATAAGATATATGTTTCGGACTTGGATGTCCCCCTACTGGATCTAGGAATTGGATTGGATCCAATTGATCTTAGAGATCTACCTAGTTAATTATCATACAATTTTTTGGCCAAAGTCAAGATTGTGTGGTATTTAACGGGATCCTAGCCCGCTAGGAAACATGGTTTCCCGAGTACTCGACAGAGGGTTAGAGGCTCGCCGAAAAATAGTGGGAGGCAAGAATTAAATTTGCAATATTCGTTTAATCACTTGCCATACGCGCTCAAACAAATATCATTCGTCAAATAAATTAAATGTTTGTTGGACTAATATTTAAATTGTTGTTTTAATAAAATTGTTGGACTGTATTCAAACAATTTATTTATAGTTGATTTTATAATTGGATTATAATAATCATTATAATAAATAGTACCTAAATCGTTGATTAAATAGTTGGACTATTAGAATCAAGATAAAATTGAAGATTGACATTTAAAACATAATCATAGGGAAAATGTATTTAAATGATTTAATTTTCAAATTGGGAATAATTTCAGGATGGTCCTGGAAACTAATAAGTAACTTTATTTGATAAAATGACATATTAGGCCTAAGCCCGGACTTAAGCAAATAGTAGAGCATGATCTTTGGAAGATTCATGTGATGATAACTTTAGTGCTTAATCCATTAAGCTTGTCGCAGTAGACTCCTTAATTTCTTTATCAGATCTAAGAGTTAGATCCTTAAAGTATGATATTGAAATTGAAGGATCTTCATAGATCTATACTTAGATCTTAGAAGTACTAAATTGCAATATAAACTCTTGGAGAGTTAATGACTATTCTCAAGAAGACAAAGTCAAACTTTACAATAAGGTAAGTAGCGCAAGGCGCACCTTACTTCAATATTTTAGAAACCCGAGGCTTGGCCAAAGGCTTCTGAAATGTGGAAAAGGGCAAAGGAAAAATCATTATAATCTTCTGGGAAGATAAAAGGACATATCCCAAAATGTCTACCTAAAATTGTGGCAAACGGGATCGCGGAAGCGTGACTGTCGTTTGGGCAAAGCAGACATGAAGGAATTGAAGAACGGGCAAGGCTCTGACTTCAAATATATTTGTCATAAATATGTTCACTACTAGTATTAAAATTGGATTTTAAATACTTAGTGTGATACATAAATATATATTGATGTTCAGAATCTGCTATGAGCAGGATACTGACTTCAGTTGAGATTTATCTGCGAACTAGAAACGGGACGAAAGTCGTTGTTTTAACCGTAGATACCTAAATTTAGGAACTACCTTCGGGTGTGTACTTAAATTAGGAAATTGTTACAATGTAACTAGTTTGACTAGAAACATTATCTCTATATCAGTGTTTAATATGTTGCGGATTTACCTTTATATTCTAGAACACTAAAGTGTTTTATTATATAAAGATGATATTGAGATAAACACATTAGATGTGAATAACAGAATTTATATTTTGAATATAAATAAATCTCAAATATTTAACATGACAAACAAATAGCTCAAAATGATTTGATCAGAAGAAACTTAAAAGTGGCATTGTTGTCTGGGACACAATTGAACAAGACTCGTATATCCACACTTTTGAAGAGTGGGTACTAGGACTGTTTTGATTCCAATCAAATAAAGTCTATGAATCTAGATTATTAGGCAAAATGTCTATAACACCTTCTTGGTAAAAGTGTAAATGCCACCGATCTGTTAGCCATAGTTTATAGTGAAGATCCAGACTTTTTGACTTTCACGATTTATTTTACTATTTAACTAATAATTTTCATTTTGCAGGTACTAGTGCTATTATTACGCACCTTTTTTCAAGATCTATAAATTCAGCTCGTCATTGCTCTCTTCAACACATCCATATTAGAGAGATAGTAACAAAAATGGAAGCAACTTCAAGAAGACGAGTCATTAACATCTGTGTGTTTTGTGGGACTATTTCTGGATCAAAACCAGAATTTGTTGAGGCAGCACAAGAATTGGGTAGAGTCATGGCTGAGAGAAATATGCACTTAGTATATGACGGTGGCAATCTTGGACTAATGAGGTATGTTTCAAGGGCCGTACAGGAAGGAGGTAGTCAAGTTTTGGGAATTATCCCAAAACATTTGGTGGACGCAAATCTTATAGGACAATCAAACGGAGAAGAATGCATCGTGCCAGGTATATTCGAACGATTTGTTGAAATGATTAACCATGCTTTGCCAAGTGGCTTGGGCATTATGAAGGAAATTTTTTACAGTTATATCTTGGGCGAACTTGAAAATACACTAGAAATCAATTGGACTGTTTAATGTTGATGGATTTTTTGACTTTCTTTTTATGTTTATTGAAGATTCCCAAAGAAACCCGTAAAAGATATCCTCTTCACTACCAGAACTGCCAATGATTTAATTGACCAACTCTTAGCCTTTGAAGCAAAAATTGACCCTATCATTTCCAAGATAAACTGGTCTGATAATTTGTTGGACAATTATGACCCATAGCATCACTATTTGTACAGAACATGGAGTTGTTGTACAAATTAACTATGTGCAAAGGAAATTGCTCTTTTATCATTTTGTAATTGGATTACCTGGATATATAAATGATAAAAGTCCATACGATTAGTACCAGATTAATAAGATATGATACAATATTAATCCACTAAGGTTTAATCATTAAATATCCCTAGTCATAGTATTATCGAGACTGGACATTGATAATGCGGAATATGCTAGAATTACACTTGTTCGTGTTATGGAAGCGTAACGGCATAGTTCTCATATATTTGGGTATTGGATACTCATGCAAGTGTAATAAGAGGTTCTGTTTACCGATGGTACGGAAACAGCTTCGCTCTGGATAGACCCCTCGGAATCCCATTGGTAGTATGACTATGTGTCTATGGGAGTCCGAATCAGGGTAGGTGTATTTGGTCTTAACCTGAGACTTGCATCGCTAATACTTATGATGATCAATATACTTTGGTTTTGGTCATCCAGGGCTTTAACAAGTTCTGTGTACGCCTCTTCTGGGTATACTGAGAATCGTAGTGTATTGGGTGTGATGTCAAGATGGAAGTATCACTTCAGTCATATGGAGATGGTTAAGCGAAGCGAGCGGAAGGAACGTAACGATCACGTAGGATACGGAACTGGTACTCTTATGTACTACAGTCATCGGGATAATATGACTAGGTCATTATTATCCGATTATAGAGACTAGTTGCTAGTGATCTGATATATGCTTCGTACGGGGCAGACACAATTCCAGCCCCAGGCCTAGTATGTGACATCGATACTGGATCTTTATACGAAATACTACGTATGCTACGCCTGACAAGATTACATATTCCTTTACAGATAATTTCTGGAGAATTGGGCAGGCACGATGCTTTGCTAGAAGCCAACCATGTCTTGTAAATCAGTAAGAACGTGGTACCGGGTACGCACGTATTCGGATAGTCCGATGACTGTATTTACTGCCAACATATCCAGTGATTTCTTGGGTCGCTTCCCGAAGATTCACCATTGAGATTTGACTCGAACAGAAAATTAATCTGGGTTTAATTATGAAAGAGAAAATTAATCTGAGATTAATTACGGCAATGAATTAATCTGGGATTAATTAAAAGAGAAAGAAATAATCTGGGATTAATTGCGATGAGAATTTATCTGGGATTAAATTCGTCGAGAAGAGAGAACGCGATTAATTTGGAATTAATCGGAAAAATAAATTTAATAGTTAAATTGTATTTTTCTATTTAATTTATTTAATTGGGCTAAAATAATATATCAGATATATTAATTGAAATTAGATCTCAACGCGGAATTAAAATTGGATTTTAATTCAAGCGAATGAATTAATTTAGAATTAATTCGTGAGTGACTTTCGTAATAATTTTGCGAGGCACTATTATTTAATTAAATTGGATTTAATTATGTCGCGACGGAAAATACGTTTAATCGGATTAAGCGAACCCGAGCCCGAAGTGTGTGGAGCAAGCCACTTGAATTTTGAATTAAAGTGGGTCCCACCAACTTACATCACATGTCTATCAAGTGTCAACTTGAGTGATGGAAGTGGTTGGAGGCATTAATTGCCATTTTCCCTCCAACACACTTTGAATTTATTTTTTCCTTTTGAAAAGATATACCACTTTTTGCAAGGCATAATTGGTAATTTTGTTTTTGGAAAAACATAACACAAAAACTTTTTTCTCTCTTTTCTCTACCATGGTCGAACACTTTCTTCTTGGAGGAGAAATTTTTCTTTCAATTTTTATTCTTGCTAGCACATCAATGAGTGAATCAAGGTGATAGGGAAACTCATCCAAGTGTTGGAAACATTCAAGATGGACTTGGAACTTCCACCGAAATGCATAAAAAGTTTTGAACTCATCCGATCAATGTGAGTATTTTTCGCAACTCTTTGATTTTTATTCACACACGAATCACTCTTAGACGATATTGGCATGTTCTAGGACCACTAACAATGGTATCAGAGTGATATAAGTTTGATTTGAAAATCTAGGTTTCTAAGCTTTAATTTGGGAATTTTGTGTTTGGAGCTTGATTTTCTTAAATTGATAGTTTGGTTGAGTTTATATGATGTTGAATTGGATTTGTGCATCATTGATTTTGTGAAAAATTGATTAGATTAATTTTCCCCAAATTCACATGCTTGGCCGAAAGTTACCATAGGTTGCTCATGGTGGAATTTTTGAAATTTAACAATTGGATGTGTTGATGGCATGGAATGAATCTTAGATGTTGATTTAATTAGATTGAAATCAAATTGGATGTTAATTTTTTTGCCATTGCCGTGAGCTTTGTAGCATGTTATTAGATTGATTTTGCTTCAATTTGTGTTGGACATGAATTGGAAATGTAGAGCATGATTAATTGAATTAATAAATATTTTGGAAGCATTGGATTAATTAATTAATTATGGTAATTACACTTTAATTGAATTAATTTGTAATTTGGAATAATGATTTAATTTATTTATTGTATTTGGGTTTAATGGGCTTGGTTGGGCCAAGTTTGGTTTAGGATAATTGGTTGGATCCAATTGGGCCCAAAACCATTTCTATAAAGTCCAAATATGATAATTGAGCCTTTAATATTTTAATAGGGCCTAATGGGCCTAAATTGATTTTTGGCATAGGGTGATTCCTAATTGGGCCTTGGCATCTTGGGTTTGACCCATAATTGCCAAAGCCCATGCCTTAAGAATTAATTGAAAGCCCATTGGACTTTAATTGAATAGTATTGGATACTAATTGGGCCTTTGAGACCCATAAAGATTGGATTTGGAATCCAAGTCTAAAAGGCACTGTTGAAAGTGTAATTATTTAATTTGGAATTAAATATGAATTAGTATTGAATATAATTTAAATTGGATTTATAATTATAGTTCGATATAATTCAAGAATACGTAATTTGAGTATTTATTCTTAATGAGTTGGACTCGCGCAAATCAAATCGTTGTTTGAACATTGGACCTGCGTGTCCAGCCTATTACCTCTTTTCTCATTGTATTTCTCTTCTCACCAATTCCCCTCAATGTAAATGAGGTTTCTTTAGAAGTATTATGTAATTGGGTAGAAATATGAATAGTGCTAGAGGGAGAGAGGAAATGGAGAGATTTGTTCTAGGAACAAAGTTTGTTATATATCCATCCGATTATCAATATTATTTTATTCGCGCCTTATTATGCTTTTAGAATATATGCTTAAGGGTGTATGATGACACCTAATAAAGATAATAAATTGGTTGCCAAATCGCGACAAAAACCATAATTTTATATTAAGCGTTTTTCATTCCATTGAGTGATTCTCTCTCAAGATCCAAGATTGGCATTAGTTTGTTGGCCAAAGTCAAGACCTTGTCCACCGCAGATGTGTTTGAATCATGAAAGCTTTGTTCCATATCATACGTCTTGGGCAATTTGTGATTTGTTGGCCAAAGTCAAGGTCATTTCTTGTTCATCGGCCTCGATTACGAAGCTATCCCACTGTCAATGGGTCACGCTTAACTGGTTTCATTAAGCTTGTTGAGCCAAAGCCAATGCTTTGTTGATTCAGAGGAAAAAGGTTAGGGAATATATCGGATATATTGACATATATTGTATATATTTTTCGGACTTGGATTTCCATCTACTGGATCTAGGAATTGGATGGGATCCAATTGATCTTAGAGATCTACCTTGTTAAGTTTCATACAATTTGTTGGCCAAAGTCAAGGTTGTGTGTTATTTAACGGGATCCTAGCCCACTAGGAAACTAGGTTTCCCGAGTACTCCACAAAGGGTTAAAGGCTCGCCGAAAAATAGGGGGAGGCAAGTATTAAATTTACAATTTCGTTTAGATACTTGCCAATACGCGCTCATTTCGTTTTCGTCATTAAAAATTAAATATATTAGTTGGACTAATATTCAATTGTTGTTTTAATTAAACAGTTGAACTGTATTCAAACTACTTCATTTATAGTTGATTATATAATTGGATTATAGTAATCAATATATTTGAATTTAACCAATCAAATAGTTGTTGATTATATAGTTAGACTATAGAAATCATTATATTCGATTGTACCTGAAATCGTTGATTGGATAGTTGGACTATTGGAATCAAGATAACTGAAAGATTAGCGTTTAAAACAAAATCCTGGGAGAAAATATCTTTAAGCGGCTTTAATTTTCAAATGGAGAATAAAATCTCAGGATAGTCCTGGGAGTCGAGAAGTTACTTTATTTAATAGAGTGACATCTCGGGCTTGAGCCCGGAGTTGAGCAAATAATGAAGCATGAGCTTTGGAAGACTCATGGTGATTATAAATTTAGTACTCAATCTGTTATGCTTGCCGCAAAGACTCCTTAATTTCTTCGTCAGAACTAAGGATTGGATCCTTAACCATGATGTTGAAATTGAAGGATCTTCATAGATCTATTCTTAGATTTTGGAAGTACTAATTGCAATAGAAAAGTCTTGGAGAGTTAATGGCTATGCTCAATGAGACAAAGCCAAAGCTTGCAAAAAGGCAAGAAGCGCAAGACACATCTTATTTCGACATCACAGAAGTCCAAGGCTTGGCCGAAGGCTTATGGGGGTGTGAAGAAGGGCAAGGCTAAATCGTCACAGTCTTCTGGGAGACAAATGACATATCCCAAGATGTCTGCCTAAACTGTGGCAAACGGGGTCACTGGAAGCGTGACTGCCGTATAGACAAGGCAGACATGAAGGAAGTGAAGACGGGCAAGGCTCCGGCTTCAGGTATATTTGTTATAAACATGTCCACTACTGGTTTTAAAATTGGATTTTAAATACCGGATGTGGTACATAAATAAATGTACTGATGTGCGGGATCTGCTGATTAGTAGGAGACTGGCTTCAGATGAGATCGACCTATGATTCGAAAACATGATATGAGTCGTTGTTTTGGCCGTAGGAACCTAAGTTTTGGAACTGTCCCTTCGGCATGTACTTAAATTAGGAAATTGTATAATGTACCTAGTTTGACTAGAAACATTATCTCTATATCTAGTTAACTCATTGCGGGTATACCTTTATATTCTAAAACACTAAGTGTTTTGTTTATAAAGATGATATTGTGAATAACAGCATTTATATTTAGAATATAAATAAATCTCAAACATATAATATGACAAACAATAGCTCAAACTGAATTAATCAGATGAGACTTATTTGTGGCATTGTTGTCTATGACACATTAACAAGACTCGTATATCCACACTTTCGAAGAGTGGGTACTAGGACGGATTTGATTTTAATTCAATAATATCTACGAATCTAGTTTATTAGGCAAATTGCCTAAGACACCTTTTACTTGGTAAAAGTGCAAGTGCCACCGATCTGTTAGCCCTCGTTCATAGTGACGCAAGTGGGCCCATGTCTAGCTAGGCTAGACGTGGATATGAATACTTCATAACCTTTACGGATGTGATATCGCGTTACGGTTATGTGTATCTTATGAAACACAAGTCGGAAACTTTTGAGTAATTCAAAGAGTTTCGACACGAAGTAGAAAGACAGACCGACTAAAGTATTAAAACATTACGGTTGGACCGTGGTGGAAAATACTTAAGCAATAAGTTTCTAGATTACATGAAAGAGTATGGTATTCTTTCACAGTGGACTCCTCTCGGAACACCTCAATTTGACGGTGTGTCCGAACAGAGAAACCGAACTTTGTTGGACATGGTAAGGTTAATGATGAGTCCCTCTGAGCTACCAATTTCCTTCTAAGGATACACATTAAACAGTGCAATACTTATTTTGAATAAGGTTCCATGGAAATCTGTTAGACATACTTCATATTAGATATGTACAGGAAAGAAACCGGGTTTCACATTCCAGAAGATTTGGGAATGCTGGGCATATGTTTGGATGATACCAAACTAGAACCCAAATCGGATAAGTGCATGTTTGTAGGTTGTCCTAGAGAAACCAAAGTATAGTACTTATACAACTCACAAGAGAACAATGTAATTGTTGCTCTCCATGCGGCTTTCCTAAGAGGAATTCCTATATGTAGTGGTAAGTGAGAGGAAAGTAAA
Source organism: Zanthoxylum bungeanum (assembly GCA_019454045.1). Lineage (NCBI taxonomy): Eukaryota > Viridiplantae > Streptophyta > Magnoliopsida > Sapindales > Rutaceae > Zanthoxylum > Zanthoxylum bungeanum. The sequence continues at coordinate 139,999 of SKCR01029761.1, forward strand.
ACTCAATGAAAATCATAGTAATACTGTTCAAGGCACCGAGTCCTCACGGAACACCAACAGTTCATCAGGGATGAAACTGTACCAATAATATTCGAATACACAAGAACCACGTAGGACTGAGAGATTCAGAAAACAACATGGGAGGTATGGGTTTCTGATCTCACCTCATGTAGATATTAATCTTATTGAGGAAGATGAACCGGCTACGTATGAGGAAGTGATACAAGGTATCGACTCCTTTTATGGAAAAGTACCATGAAGTCCGAAATGGATTCCATGTATATCAACCAAGTTTGGATACTGGTTGATGTACCAGAAGGCATTGTGCCTATTGGTACTGTATGAGTCTTCAAGGAAGACATACATGGATGGAAACATACAAATGTATACAGCTAGGCTTGTACATAAAGGGTATCGTCATCAACATAATATCGATTACGATGAAACCTTTTACCTGTTGCCATGATTAAATCCATTCGGATAATGCTTGCTAATGCTGCATGTTTCATTTATGAAATATGGCAGCTGAACGTCAAAACCGCTTTCCTTAAATGGAAACCTTTTGGAGGATGTTTACAACATCCTGACGGTTTTGGTGTGCCAAAACATGCAAACAAGGTTTGCAAGTTAAATTGATCCATTTATGGATTGAAGCAAGCATTGTGTTCTTGGAACCAGCGTTTTGATGTAATCATAATGGTATATGATTTAATTCAAAACGAATATGATTCTTATGTATATAAGAAGGTTAGTGGGAGCGCACTGACAATGAATGTCCTATAAGTTGATGATGTATTGCTTCTTAGCAATAACATTCCCATAATATAAATCGGTGAAAGCTTGGCTTTCATTAAAATTCTCCATGGAATACCTGGGAGAAGCAGGCTTTATTCTAGGAATAAAGATCTACCGGAATAGATCTAGAAAGCTGCTGACAACCCTCCCAGAGTTCGTACATTTTTGAAATGTATGTGACCTAATGTCTCATATGCTTTGAGTATATGTAGACGTTATAAGGCCAATCCAGGTGATGGTCACTGGATTGATGTAAAGAATATCCTTGAGTATCTTAGACGAAGTAAGGATGCTTTCTTAAGCTATGGAGAATGAGAACTTGAAGTGACTAGGTTCACTGCTGTAAGTTTTCAAACCGACAAAGACGACTTTAACTCGCAATAAAGGTACATATTTAGTTTGAATAACGGAACAGTGAGCTAAAAAATTTCCAAGCAAGATACTGTTGCCGAATAAATAACAAAAGCGGAACATTGCTGCAGCTGAGGCAGCAAAAGAAGCATTTAGGATCTATATAATCCTGATTGGATTAGGTGTAGTTCTGTTAGCAGCTGAGCTAGGCTACAGCATAGGCTAAGGAACTGCGGTCTCATCAATGATCCAAGTATGTACTTCGACTAATTCATCTGATTTGTTCGATCATACATCGTGGCGATGTGATGATCGAATAAATTGCATCAAATGATAAACTTGAAAATCCGCTGACGAAAACTGTTTCTCAGCAGAAGTTTGAGCAACCCGTACATAGTTCAGGTGTAGGACACTTGAGTGATTGGCTATAGGCCAAGTCGGAGATTGTTGGACAATTATGACCCATAACATCACTATTTGTACAGAACATGGCGTTGTTGTACAAATTAACTATGTGACAAAGGAAATTGCTTTTTTATCATTTTGTAATTGGATTATCTGGATATATAAATGATGAAAGTCCATATGATTAGTACCAGATTAATAAGATATGAGACAATTTTAATCTACTAAGGTTTAATCATTAAATATCCCTAGTCATAGTATTATCGAGACTGGACATCGATAATGCGGAATAGGCTAGTATTACACTTGTGCGTGTTATGGAAGCGTAACGGCATAGTTCTCATATATTTGGGTATTGGATACACATGCAAGTGTAATAGGAGGTTCTGTTTACCGATGGTACGGAAACAGCTTCGCTCTGGATAGACCCATCGGAATCCCATTGGTAGTATGACTATGTGTCTATGAGAGTTCGAATCAGGGTAGGTGTATTTGGTCTTAACCTGAGACTTGCATCACTAATACTTACTATGATCAGTATACTTTGGTTTTGGTCATCCGGGGCTTTAACAGGTTCTGTGTACGCCTCTTCTGGATATACTGAGAATCGTAGTGTATTAGGTGTGATGTCAAGATGGAAGTATCACTTCAGTCATATAGGATACGGAACTGGTACTCTTATGTACTGCAGTCATCGGGATAATATGACTAGGTAATGATTATCCGATTATAGAGACTAGTTGCCAGTGATCCGATATATGCTTCGTACAGGGCAGACACAATTCCAGCTCCAGGCCTAACATGTGACATCGATATTGAATCGTTATACGCAATACTACGTATGCTACGCCTGACAAAGATTACATATACCTTTACAGGATATTTCTGGAGAATTAGGCAGACACGGTGCTTTGCTAGAAGCCAACCATGTCTTATAAATCGGTAAGAACGTGGTTCCGGGTACGTACATATTCGGATAGTCTGATAAACGTATTTACTGCCAACATATCCAGGGATCTCTTGGGTCGCTTCCCGAATATTCACCGTTGAGATTTCACTCGAACATAAAATTAATCTGTAATTAATTATGAAAGAGAAAATTAATCTGGGATTAATTACGGCAATGAATTTATTTGGGATTAATTAAAAGAGAAATAATTAATCTGGGATTAATTAAAAGAGAAAGAATTAATCTAGGATTAATTGCGACGAGAATTTATCTGGGATAAAATTCGTCGAGAAGAGACAACGCGATTAATTTGGAATTAATCAACAAAATAAATTTAATAGTTAAATTATATTTTTCTATTTAATTTATTTAATTGGGCTAAAATAATATATCGGATATATTAATTGAAATTAGATTTCAACGCGAAATTAAAATTAGATTTTAATTCAAGCGAATGAATTAATTTAGAATTAATTCGCGAGCGACTTTCGTAATAATTTTACGAGGCACTATTATTTAATTAAATTGGATTTAATTATGTCGTGACGGAAAAATCATTTAATCGGATTAAGCGAACCCGAGCCCGAAGTGTGTGGAGCAAGCCACTTGAATTTTGAATTAAAGTGGGTCCCATCAACTTACATCACATGTCTATCAAGTGTCAACTTGAGTGATGGAAGTGGTTGGAGGCATAAATTACCATTTTCCCTCCAATATACGTTGACTTTATTTTTTCCTTTTGGAAAAGATATACCACTTTTTGCAAGGCATAATTGGTAATTTGTTTTTTGGAAAAATATAACACAAAAACATTTTTCTCTCTCTTTTCTCTTCCAGCCGAACACTTTCTTCTTGGAGGACAAATTTTTCTTTCTATTTTTGTTCTTGCTAGCACATCAATGAGTGAATCAAGGTGATAAAGAAACTCACCCAAGTGTTGGAAACACTCAAGATGGACTTGGAGCTTCCACCAAAATGCATAAAAAGTTTTGAACTCCTTCGATCAATGTGAGTATTTTCCGCAACTCTTTTGATTTTTATTCACACACGAATCACTCTTAGACGATCTTGGCATGTTCTAGAAACACTAACATAATGATCGTGGTAAGAAGCGTCGGATAAATTTGGATCTTAACCTTTAGTTTTCTTTTTAAATGTACAATTCCACGCTAACCAGGTACCGTCTTCTAAACTTTTCTTTTTCTTTTTAGATATTGAGGACAATGTCTCAATTAGGTTTGGGGGAAGGGAATAGTTAACTAGTATTTTATTTTCTTATTTTTCTATGTGTTGTTTTTGCTTGGTTTTTAGTCAAAAATTCAAAAACAAAATAATAATAATAATAATAATAATTTTGATTTTTTTAACTTGACTAACCAAGTGGAATCGTTTTGAGATATTTGTGTAATGATTTTCCACTCTTGAGACGTATCTCAACTTAATTCATAACAACTTAATTTTTATTTATTTCTTTTTTGAAATTATTTAAATTTGTAAATTCTCCATAATATTGACTAAAGTTGATCTTCATATGCTCATTTGACAGATATTATCAATAAACATGGTAACATATGTCTATTGGTTGTAAGTGAAAAGTTTGTAATATTTAGTACTCTAGTTTGTTGGAAGTAGCACTAAAAGCGATGGAATATAAAAAAAACAAAAACAAAAACAAAAACAAAAACAAAAATAAAAAACAAATAAAACACAAAACACAAAACACAAAACACAAAAAAATATGTATATAAATAATTAACCATGCTTTTACTTAGTAACTAGACGTCTTGCCTCAATAAGCAGTGATTGTTCACGTCAAATGGTAAAAGCCCGAGTTAATAATAATAAAGTTTCTACTTAGTAACCGGACATCTTGCCTCAGTAAGTATTGATTATTCGCGTCAAACAGTAGAGCTTTTAACATTTGAGATCCGAGTAATTAAGTCTGTAGGGGTGTCTTAACACCTAGTGCCCTAAAACCAACTGGTTTGGGAGTCACTGACCCAAAGCTCGCTACAAGGATTGAAGATGTTGTAAAAAAAATAAAAAAAAATTGAGAAAAATAAAAATTTCATTGCCAAAAAGGTATGAATTATGATATAACTTTATGACAAAAATATTACTCTCTTTTCAACTAAACTTATGAATATTGTGGGCACAATGAATTGATTAATACCTTGTTAGCTGTGTATATGGAGAATGATAAAAATCATAGGAGAATTTACTTATTTAGTAATTTAGAAAGAAAGAAAACAACTACTAACTTGGATAAGAAATTTCACTTGTTTAGTTACTAGCTTGTTTATTTTGTCTTTTTACTTTTGTGTGCTTTTCATTAACGTTTGTGGGTATCATCGATGTAAACCCTCATGAGACTACAACTCGTGAGGGTTTACAACGATGATACCCTCAAACGTTAATGAAATGCACACAAAAGTAAAAAGACAAAAGAAACAAAATAAACAAGCTAGTAACAACTAGTCCACTAGGGACAGCTAGGGGTTTAAAGGCTTGTTGGTTTGTTGCAAAAGCTAAATGCAATCGTGATCCCTACGAAATTGACTTAGGTTAATTTAGTTTTTATAATTTATTTCATTTTTTTCCATTTATTTTGCTCGAGGACTAGCAAAATGTTTGGTTTGGGGGTGTGGTGAGTGGAAAATATATCAATATTTACCGCTCCTTTTACATAATATTTTGTATAGTTTCTCGGGTTTTATGAAATTTTTGATATGTTTTATTTTTTTTACAGAAAAATAAAATCGGGACTCAATGGAATCATTCAGGACAAAATATAGAACAAAGAATGGCAAAAATTGGACTTGACATTTGGATTTTGGAGGTTGGAAACTTGAAATGGTGTTATAACGAAGTACAATTTTGGAAATTTCAACTTTGCACAATTTTCGTATTGTAGCCATAACTTTTTTTTGATATCAGATTGAGGTGATTCAAGTTCCAGATGAAAGAAGACTCAAATTTCTACAACTTTGACGTTAATAGGAATTTTGAATTTTGAAGTTTTGATGACCGAAATTGATGAAATATCTGGAAGTGTGTTATGTATAATTATTAAAGTTATTTTCAAAAACAAAAATAAAAATACAAAAATGAAAAATAAAAAATAAAAAACAGAAATTGTCAAACTTCCATGTTTGGTGGCATGTTTGGTGGAGTATTTAGTGGAGTGTTTGATGGAGAAATTGGTGGAAGCCTTTATATTTGCCTATAAATACCAAGCCAAACTTTGTAAATTTTTCATGCTTTCTTTGTGGGATTTCTCCATGAAAACCTAAAAGAAAATGTCTTTATGTTTATTTAAGTTTTCTTGTATTTTCGTTTTCTTTATTTAATAAATTTTTGTGTGTTTTTAATTACATGATGAGTAGCAAATCTCTTTTTGTTGGAGTCTGGGGTGAAACTTTTAATATAATAATTAAGATTTGCACCCTTAATTTAAATAAGTAATTTGACGCCTATATGGTCGGTTTTATATTTTTGGACTTAGTTTCCGCCTATATGGTCGGTTTAGGTGCTAACCTTGTTACCACTTACATGGTCAGTTTATATGATTTTGTGACCGCCTATATGGTCGGTTGGACTTTGGAAAAATGAAATTCACCGCCTATATAGTCGGTTTTAATATAATTAATTCAAGAAATGATTAATTGATAAAGGAGTAATCTATATTTGAAGTATTAAAAGTGAAACCCCTAGCTCCAACATTTTCTTTTATTGTTATAATTTTCTTTACTTTTTAATTTTCTGTTATGTTATTTTGTTTAACTATGCATTTTGTAATTTTAGGTATGTTTTGTAACTAAACATATTATCTAGGGTTGTGATGAATACCAATATCAATGGTTTTATAAGTTGAGTTACTTTGTGTTTTGTGTGATATTTTGGTTTATTTATTGAGTCTAGTTCTTAATGTCATGTTGAATTGGCCACCAATAAGATTGATTAGGTAAACTTAAAACGAACTTGGAAAAGGGATTTTAGGTTTAGCCATAGACTTAATAACACACGATCTCACTTAGGGGGATTCCCTCCAGGATAGGAATATACCTGTAGAGCGGGTATAACCACAATTGGAACTTAAACTTAATGAATTTGGAGTTTCTTAGTTAACATAGGAATATAGTTCATTAAGTAACTTTAAATATTTTCATCTGACCATCAGAAGAGGCTTATGAATACATTCGTGTTCCAGGTTAATAAACTGGCACATTACACATGTATAAAGTAATCAACTCATCTTTAGTAGAATATTAGTAGGATTCACAACCCTGGATATTTGCATATCATTGTAAATTTTAAAATCAACCTTAGTTTTATTTACTTGTTTATTTTAGGTAAATTCACCACCCAACCAACAATCAATTTGGATACTTGTAGAAATTTAACTTCAATAAATTAATAGCATAGGTATTAAGTCCTCATGGGATCAATATATTTATACTACTTGAACGATACCTGCGCTTGCGTAACATGTTTGATTTCACCGATCAAAACCTTATCCAACCTGTGAATCTTGTATTCGGGGTAAAATGACAAAAGCCCCATTTTCGGGTGTTGGACAACGTGCCACTGACTTATTGGAACTCGTACATTCTAATGTATGTGGTCCCTGATCGGTGAAATCACACACGTAACGCAAGCACACGTATCGCTCAAGTAGTATAAAAATATCGATCCAACGAGGACTTAATTTCTACTGTTGTTATTAATTATTGATACTATTATTTACATGTATCTAATTAAATAGAGAAGGGAATGATTGCTTGATTGGTTGGTTGAATGTGAATTTTCTAAATAAATATATAAATGAAAATAAAAAATGAAACAAAGGAAATTAATAATAAAGAAAATAAATATCTAGGGTTGTGATTCCACACAATATTATTCTAATGATGAATTGATTCTCTTATATATGTGTAATAAATTAGTTTGTTAACCTGGAACACGAAGATATACAAAAGTCTTTGTCGATGGTCAGATGCAAACACCCAAAATAACCCAATTAATCATATGTCTATGTTAACCAAGTTACCTGAATTCCTTAAGTTCAAGTTTCAATTGTGGCTACCCCCGCCCGATTGGTATATGTCTATCCTGAAAGGAAATATACCTAAGGATCATTTGCCCCAATATGAGATCGTGAGCTATTGAATCTAATGCTGAAACCTAAAATCTCTTTTCCAAGTTCATTTTAAGTTTACCATATCAATTTTATTGGTGATCAGGCAACAAGAAGCATTAAGTATAAGATTCAATAAACAAACCAAAGTATTAAACATAATATAATTAAATCAATTATTAAGCATGTGAATATTGTGTTTCATCACTTCCCTAGAATAAAATAAAATGTTGGGGTTAGGGGATCCACTTTTACTATTTCTAATTTAGAAATCTCCCTTATTATAATATATAAATTTACATGTCATTCCAACCGACCATATATGCAGTATCCTGATTAAGTCAAGTTATAATTAATTCCAACCGACCATAAAGACGGTATCTGATTTAGTCAGGTTAAAATCAATTTAACTAAATCCAACCGACCATAAAGTCGGTATCCAATTAAGTCAAGTTTTAAGATAATTTATATATTATAATTTAAGGGAGATTAATCTAAATTATAATAATAAAAGCTTCACCCTTCCCCCACCGGAAAATTAACTACAAAACATAAACAAAATATAAAGTAAATAAACTATTATTAGTAGAAATAAAAATACATAATTAAAATACTAAATAAAACTAAACAAACAAGATACAGTCCTTAATCCCCTATTAGGAACCTTAGGAAAGTATGAAAATTCTAAATGAAATCAACTTGATTTTATAGGCAAATTTTCGGCCTGCGCATCGCGACGCGCCGTTGATTTGTGACGCGTATACGAGGATTCACGAGATGATGACACGTGATTGTCGGTAAAAATTATTGGCTCGGCGTCGCGACTCGTAAGGGCTTGCGCTAACGTCATGCTAACATAAGGAATGACACGTGTCGGCAGAGTGAATGATTATGCTAACGTCATGATGATGCATGTGATAATGTGGCACTGATGAGTGTCGGCAGCACATTAACCATGGCGTGTCACGACGAATAGGGTGTGCACGTTGCGACGATAAAATGATAATTTTGCCATTTTTTCTGCTTTTCGCTATTTTGGCCCTTGATTTGATTCCATTGAGTCCCAAATATTTATTTATCTGCAAAACAACACAAAATACATCAAAATATTCCTAAAACATGAGAACCATACAAAATATTAGGTAAAATGGGTTGTAAATAGTGATATATTTTCCTCTCATCACACCCCCAAACCTAACATTTTGTTAGTCATCTAACAAACCAACATAATAAAATAAAATAAATAACTGAAACTAAATTAAACTAAGCCAATTTCGTAGGGATCTCGATTTAATTTAGTGTATGCAATAAGCGTTTAAACCCCTAGGTGTCCCTAGTGGACGAGTTGTAGTCTCGTGAGGGTTTACAGCGACGATACCCACAAATGTCAATGAAATGCACACAAAAGCAAAAAAGACAAAAGAAAATAAATAAATAAAATAAACAAAAATAATAGCTATATATACAATGTCCTCAGAGAATGTCTAGCAACAAATTAAAGGAACCTTTAAAATGCAAATGACAACTAAAATCCTTTCCTTTGAACAAAGTATCTAAATCAGACTCCGAGTGTGTGTGTGAATAGCTCTGCAAATAACTTCGATTCTAACTTATCAACTATGTGAGTTTGTCTCAATTCTCAGTAGTTAATGGGTCAAACCAACCTGACTATCTAAACTTATTATGTAACTACAATATGCGCAAAATGAGGTATGTTCTTTTTTTTTGTAACATCTTTAATCCATGTAGCGAGCTTTAGGCCAGTGACTCCCAAATCAGTTGGCTTTAGGACACTATGTGCTAAAACACCCGCACGGACTTAATTACTCTGATCTCAGATGTTAAAAGTTCTATCATTTGACGCGAACGGTCACTACTTACTGAGGCAAGACGCCCGGTTACTAAGTAAGAACTTTATTTATTCTTTTTTTCATCATTCCTCATATCATAAATAACTACAAACGAAAACATATATTCAGGGAAAGAGTCATTCATCAACCACCGATTATTTCAACTAGTCACTTTGTCAATTCCTTATTATCTAACTGCTACATAACTATTTTTTAAGTGCATATGAGTCTGACATAGATATTAGGTTCAAAGTGAAATTAGCATTTATCTTTTCCTAGAACTTTTACTAAGACAAACAATCTCATCATTAGACTCTCTAAATATATATAATTTTAAAGCATACAAAAAAATTAAAATTAAAACACACAAAACTTGGAAACCAAACAACAGAGAATAAAAACATGCATGAAAAGAAAAAATTGACGGAGAAGACAAATAAAAACACACAACCTCACTTCCAAACCTAAACCTAGCATTGTCCCCAATGCATTACAAAACAAAACAAAAAAGATAAAGAAATAATGTTATCGTGATTGTTCAATCCTCAGCTTCCTCGTCTTCCTCGCTGTTGTCGTCTGGATAAGGTGGAATCTGATCATCACTCAATCTCAAATGATGTGCCATTTGCCGAAGCAGTTGAGTGATGTAGTCGACCCGAGATTCCAATCAATCTACTCGTTATGATACGGAGCAAGATCACGATTGTCTTCGCGCTGGTTGAAGTTACTGTGCTGGTACAGGTGATGATGAGGGTGACCTGGAATGATCATACCTCTCTGCATAGAGTTTTTGGATAATGCGAGCGGTCAATGCAATAGTGGGCTGCATCATCTCTTCCATGGGATCCATGGGCACCCTGGCCCATGTGCATAGGTTTGCAATTAAACTGCAGTACAATAGGACAATTTGTGTAGAACGTGATGCCCACGCTATGTTGGTCGATATTAGCCCACCGACATCAATGGTATATCCCTCCAGCAGATAGTATAACAGGATCATTCGTTCTTTAGTTACATTTGTAATATGGATCCCTGGCAGCAATGTTCGGGTAAGGAAATGAAAACAAACCCTGGAATCTGGCTTAAGATACCTAGAAATCATCCTTAAATATTCACCGTTGTTACTCATATCCTATGCAGCATTGGGGATGCAGAGTGTTTCTTTGAGATGAGTCATATCTAAATTCTCCATGGCTTCCGAATATTCATCTGCCTCCATATCGGGCAACCCATAATACCTATTGATAGTGGTAATATCAAACGTTACTTGATGACGTCGTACTAACACCTGGTATGCCTGATGCTCGTAAGCATGGCATAGAACTCATGGAAAACTGGTAGACAGGCTGGGTGAGGCTGCTGGCAAAGCTTATGCCAGTGCTTGGTGGCGATGATTCTAGCAATCTGGGGGAATTGTCCGGGGTTAATCTCAAAACCCCTCTCCATAATTGGGATTTGTGTCTCATCCCCTTTTTATATCGCCGCTCAACAGTTTCCAATATAAACTTTGTTGCATCGAAAATCGATCTGGTTGCCGCTGAGGTTCTTGTTCTCTTAGGGGCCATTTTCAATTTTAAAGTTTTACAACAATTCGGACAGAATCTTCCCAAAATTTTCAAGATTTACCAAAATTACAACCTAACACTTAACACTTCACAATTTCACAAAATCACCTTCGCCCCCAAAGCTACAAATTTATCAATATCCAAAGCTACAAACACACACCTAAAACTTCAAAATTATAACAGTAAAATTCACACTTTTTTAAAAAAAAAAATTCACATGACTAAGAAAAAATTAGAGATTTAAGGAAAGAAGATACCCAAATCGTGAGCTTGAGTCCCAAATCAGAGTGTTTCACGCACAAATGGAGGATGGGTGAGTGATTTGGTGAGATTTGGTGGTAGATTTGAGTGTTTGGTTGAGAAAGAAAATGAAAAAAAAAAATGAGAGAAAATGAGATAAAATCAAGGGGAAATGGAAGATTTGGAGTTTTATGAGTTTAGTTGAGTGATTTGAAGGAGAAATCGAGTCTTGGGTGAAGAAAAATGAAGAAAAGATGAAGAAAAATGAAGAAGATGATGAAATGGAAATGAAGAGAAGACGCGACGACCACTAGTTTAAGACTTGATATCGCATTCGAGTTGTGCCGTGCAGCATTTCTATGTCACGACGCGGTGCCCTAAAAATTGAGGGTTACGTGTTAGGTCAGTGTGTCGTGACACGCTGGGTTTTACGTGTCGCAACATTGTTTGTTTTTTTTACAAAATGTGAACCTTTAAAACATATAAATTTAGATGCGTCTCAAGAGTTGATTCCATACTCTGCCATCTCTGATGAATTGAATTTTTATCTTCGTGATTTTGTCAAACTTTATTCTGTGATAACCCCATTTTCATTGGTTTGCTTTGCCTAATAAGCTCCGTCTGTGTTTTTCCCTGCAAAAATAACATACAAAATTAAAAAAATGCTACAACATATGTACACAAAATATGAAAATAGAAATTTAAATAAAAATAAAAAATTGCATGGGTTGCCACCCTGCTAACGCTAAATTTTTTTTTGTCTTCAGCCAGACGTGATCGAAAACCATTCGTTAAGGAGGATTCAACGTGGTTTTGGACGTCTAATTAAAGACAATCCCATGTGCGTTGCTTTTGAAGGGTCTCTTCCAATGATAAAGTGGCAAAAAGAATTTTTTTCTCATTCAGTGCTTGTGCCATCTTTTTAAACTTTCTCGCTCCAGTGGTTCATGAAAAAAAAATCAAGAGGTCCCGTATGGTGCTTGACTTTGAATTGGAGTTCCATTTTGTCAAGCTTATGGGCGGTGTCTTTGATTTGTACTCCCCAATACAGTGATGTTTCTCCTGAATGCATGAGATCTTCAATATGGTCAGACATTTGCTCCTCCATTTTCTCTGCATCTTGCTCCATTTTTTTCTTAACAAATGTATTTTGGCTTTTCCTCATTCAGTACTTCCTCAAACATCTGTGAATGCTCCAAGATCTTCATTTTGAGGATGCAGAGTTTCATCCTCACTTGTTGGTGTAGTTGGTACAGACAGCTCTGCTACTTGTTCCTCCTCAGAGTCCGATGAATAATCAAGATCAAATTGAGATTCTGCTTGTTCGGGCACCTGAAATGATACATTTACCTCAGCCTCCTCACTTGTTAAGGTATTATAATGAAACTTGGTATTCGAAGGCTTCATCAGTGTTATTTGAATTTACTCCGTGAGGTATGTAGTTCTGGTTGTTGATTATTTGTCTTAATTCATTTACCAGCCTCTGTAAGGTTTTTATTTGACTCCAAAACATTGCATCCTACTTAGCTTCCCGTTTCTCGAGCCTGTTCATCAACTGTCTTCCCACTGATGGTTCCGGTCCTTGAAGATCAATGTGGTTCAATGAATTATGTTGGTTCATTATATGAAGGTCTATGATGGTTCTGCCACCCTGAATTGTAGGTTTACATGCAATGATTGCTAGGATGGTTACCATTGCATATCTCACATATCTGAATTGGTCGATCAAATATTGTGTTATTTCTCTCTGACATCCAAGGATAGTTGTTGGGCTGGACAACAAGCCTCAGAAAACAGGATTGTTGCTCCCTGATTTGGGGTGTATCTTCACCTATTAAATTTCGTAATGCTTCCATCGCCCAATAATGTTCCATTTTCAGCCACCTGAAAAATAAAAGAAATAAATAAAAATTATAAATGAAAGTAAAGAAAATTATATACAAGTAAAATATATAGCTTCAAAATTAATAACGCAAGAAAAATAAGTCTGCGGCAACGGTGTCAAAAACTTGATCGGTGAAATCACACAAGTAACGCAAGCGCACGTATCGCTCAAGTAGTATAAAAATATCGATCCCACGTGGACTTAATTTCTACTGTTTTTATTAATTATTGATACTATTTATTTACAGTTATCTAATTAAAGGGAGAAGGGAATGATTGATTGATTGGTTGGTTGAATGTGGATTCGCTCAATAAATAAATAAATAAAAATATAAAATGAAATAAAGGAAAATCAATAATAAAGAAAATAAATATCTAGGGTTGTGATTCCATACAATATTATTCTAATGAAAAATTGATTATCTTATATAAGTGTAATAAATTAGTTTGTTAACCTGGAACACGAAGATATGCAAAAGCCTCTATCGATGGTCAGATGCAAACACCCAAAATAACCCAATTAATCATATGTCTATGTTAACCAAATTACCTGAATTCATTAAGTTCAAGTTCCAAATGTGGCTACCCCCGCCCGACAGGTATATGTCTATCCTGGAAGGAAATCTAACAAATGATCATTTGCCCCAATGTGAGATCGTGAGCTATTAAATCTAAGGCTAAAACCTAAAATCTCTTTTCCAAGTTCATTTTAAGTTTACCACATCAATCTTATTGGTGATCAGGCTACAAGAAGCATTAAGCTTAATATTCAATAAACAAACCAAAGTATTAAACATAATATAATTAAATCAATTATTAAGCATGTGAATATTGTGCTTCATCACTTCCCTAGAATTAAATAAAATATTGGGGGTTAGGGGATCCACTTTTATTATTTCTAATTTAGAAATCTCCTTTATTATAATATATAAATTTATATTGTCATTACCGACAGACCATATAGGCGGTATTCTGATTGAGTCAAGTTATAATTAATTCCAACTGACCATAAAGGCGGTATCCAATTTATACTTGGATACAAGTTAAATACAACCGACCATAAAGGCGGTATCCAATTCAGTCAGATTTTTATTTAATTTATATATTATAACTAAAGGGAGATTAATCTAAATTATAATAATAAAAGCTTCACCCTTCCCCCACCGGAAAATTAACTACAAAACATAAACAAAATATAAAGTAAATAAACTACTATTACTAAAAATAAAAATACATAATTAAAATACTAAATAAAACTAAACAAACATGATACAGTCCTTAATCCCCTAGTAGGAACCTCAGGAAAGTACGAAAGTTCTAAATGAAATCAACTTGAATTTATAGGCAAAATTTCGGCCTACGCGTCGCTACACGTGAAACTTTGTGTCGCAATGCACCGTTGATTTTTGATGCGTGTACCTGGATTCACGAGATGATGACATATGGTTGTCGGTAGAAATTATTGGCTCGACGTCACAACGCGTGGGGGCTTGCGCATCGCGACACTGACGTCATGCTGATGTAAGAAATGATGCGTATCGGTAGAGTTAATGATTGTGCTGACGTCATGATGACACAAGTGCTGACATGGTACTGATGAGTGTCAGTAGCACAATAACCGATGCACGTAGCGACGTAAAGGGTATGTGCATCGCGATGCCAAAATAAAAATTTTGCCCTTTTTATCTGTTTTTCCCTGTTTTCACCCTGATTTGATTCCATTGAGTCCCAATATTTATTTATCTGCAGAACAACACAAAACAAATCAAAATATTCGTAAAACCCGAAAAACCATACAAAATATTAGGTAGAATGGGCATAAAATAATGATTTATTTTCCCCTTATTAGTCCCATGAGTCGAACTGCTCACAATGGTTTTCTTACTTCATTACCTTTACCGATGATGTGTCACGGTACGGTGATGTTTATTTGATGAAACATAAATCAGAAACCTTAGAAAATGTCAAAGAATTCTGGAATGAAGTAGAAAAACAGACTGGTTAATATATTAAATGTCTTTGATCTGATCAAGGCGGTGAATATATGAGTGGAGAATTCATTGATTATTTAAAGAAGAATAGGATTCTCGCTCAATATACTCCTCCGGGTACTCCACAGCACAATGGAGTGTCGGAGAGGATAAATTGGACATTATTGGATATGGTCTGATCGATGTTGAGTTATAGATTTGCCTTATTACTTATTGGTTATGTTCTTTTAAGTGTCTCTCATCTTCTGAATAAGATTCCTTCCAAAGCAGTTCATACGAGATATGGACTGGTAGTAAACTGAATCTTAGTTATGTTAAGATTTGGGGTTGTCCTGCATATGTTGGGATGGCTCGACAGAATAAGCTTTTGCCTCGAGGGTAAAATTTTAGATTTGTTGGATATCCTTCAAACACGAAACGATATTTGTTATATGATACCGAGCATCAAAATGTATTCGTAGCTAGTTTCGTAAAATTTCTAGAGATAGAATTTTTGTCTGAAGGTGGTGATCATAGACAGGTTTAACTTGATGAAGTACAACTTGAGACTGATAAAGCAACGGAGGAACCTGAAGTTCAAGAAGATGAAGAACCTTCAACATACACACTCTGTAGGTCACAAAGGGTATCTAGACCTCCTGAACGCTTGTATTTGATATAAGAAAATAGTCTCGATGTTCTCTTAGTTGAAGAGACTGACCCTTTTACCTATAGAGAATTGATGTTGGACATTGACTCCGTGAAGTGGCAAGACACCATGAAATCCGAGTTAGACTCAATGCATGAGAATCAAGTTTGGAACTTGGTTCCGCTTCCTGAAGGAATTGTTCCTATCAGTTGTAAATGGATTTACAAAAGGAAACGCATGCTTGATGGAAAGGTTGAAACCTTTAAGGCTCGACTGGTAGCTAAAGGATACTCGCAGGGACCTGATGTCGACTACGATGAAACTTTTTCGCCAGTTGCGATGCTAAAGTCTATAAGGATTTTGTTGTCTATTGACGCTTACCATGATTACGAGATTTGGTAAATGGATGTCAAAATGGCTTTTCTAAATGGATTTCGTGATGAAGAAATCTATATGGAACAACTGGAGGGTTTTCCATCCAGCGAGAACTTGAGCATGGTATTCAAGCTTAGAAGTCCATTTATGAACTTAAACAGGCTTCACGAAGTTGAAATCTTCGATTCGACGAGATAATCAAATTGTCTGGTTTTCTCAAGAATTCAGAAGAATCCTGTTTGTATAAGAAGGTCATTGGGAGTATGGTGGTATTTTTAATTCTCTATGTTGACTACATCCTGATGATTGGGAATGATATTGGGATGATGCAAGGCGTCAAAGCTTACCTCTGTAAGAATTTCTCCATTAAGGACCTAGGTGAAGCTTCTTATGTCTTAGGCATAAAACTATATAGAGATGGAGAAATGAAGCTTATTGGGTTATCCCAATCAACATACATAGATAAGATCTTAGAACGGTATAATTTAGGTAACTGTAAGACAACAAACATACCGTTCAGACATGGCTTACATCTTTCAAAGAAGATGTGTCCACAAACAGAAGACGAGAATATTAGAATGTCTAATCAGCCTTATGCTTCGTGTTTGGGTAGCATCATGTATGTCATTTTATATACTAGGTCTGATATCAGCTTCGCAGTTTGTGTGACCGGCAGGTTTCAGTCCAATCCAGGTAATGACCATTGGATGGCCATTAAACATATCCTCAAGTATCTTAAAGGTACTAAGGATAAGTTGATAATATATGATGGAAATGAACTGCAAGTTAATGAAGGGGTTTTAGGGCGGAAATCCGGTAACGCAGCGGAATAGTGGAAAATCAAAATTTTTCGATTTCAAAAATTTTTCTCGAATTAATTAAATAAACTAATTTATTTAATTACCCAATTATAAAATTAAGAAATATTACACAACAAATCATATTTTTGTGTAATTACCGAATTACCCCTAAACATTGCATTTTGTTCATTTTAATCTGAAATTGTTCGAAATGATTTTGGATGATTCTAAATCATTACAAATATGAATTTAACATGTCCTACATATCAAAATTCAATTTGCAACAAAAACTAAAAAAAAAAAAAAAAAACAAGTCTTGGCTGAGAGCCTCCCTAAGGCAAAAATTGTGCATTCTGTATTTTCCATGTTCAAAACACATCCAAATGAAATCCAATCAACATAAGATCTTATATGTTTCATATACACATCCAAATACACAATATAAATGAAAATCCCCAAATTTGGAAGTGGTCTTAAACCCTAATTTTTCAATTTCATCAAATTAGACCAAATTGGTTAAATCCAACACTTCAATCATGTTTCTCCCACACCAATCAAGCCTCACCACAATGAAACAATTATAGAACAAATCTAGGTCATTTAAGAGTGGGTTAATAACTTTATAATGGCAACAAGTTTCTTAAACTTTCAAAAGAATGCTAGTTAACACCTTATAAGCATTCTATGATCTTATACATGCTTTAACCCTATTCACAAACTTCCATCAAATAAAAACATCAAGAATAAAGAATACAAAAACATGAGAACATAAGGAACATTTTCCTTTCTAATAGTAAGTTGAAGAAACTTACTAAAATCCAAGCTTTCTTTGAATTTTTCTTTTGTCTTTCTTCTTCTTCCTCAAGCTTCTTTTGTTTTTCTTTCAATGGAGTTTTAGATGATATTTTGGATAATGAAAAATATCCAACACTTGGCTATTTTACCACTTGGCCGAATTTTACACTAAAGGAAAACAAAATGATATTTTTTCACTTTAATTCATTTAATGCCAACTTGGCCACTTGCTTTTGAAATCATTAACTCTTTAATGAATTTCATAAAGTCAAGTTAAGTATCTTTAAGTCATCTCACCATTTATCATAACTATAAAATATCTATACTTTAATTAATTTAATTATTTAACAATTAAATAATTAATTAATTAATTAAATACAAATATATTAAATATATGAATTATATTTACATTAAATATCAAATACATATATATTTATGATATTAGTCAAATATCTCAATTTGACAATTAATTAATGTGTATTTGATAAAATCTAACATTAAATGCAAATACACAAAAAATCACGAAATAACTATCGCGTCTTTACACATGTACTTTTGCCTTTAACTTTTAAACGACTAATAAATAATCAATATTATTTATAAATATTTCCCTAGTGCTCTAGAGTATATTTCATTAGTGAGACTATCTAGATTCATGCATATCCGTCACGAAATCCAATTTCGTGTCCATAATTTATCCACCCATAAAATATGACGAACACAGATAAACTCGATGAATCATACAGGTCGAGGTCATGGAAAATGTATAATTCCTCTGTCACAGGTATCCGGATATATCCCAGAGATATAGATGTAAACGTCAAATCGCTATAGGGATTATCTCGTTGATGTCTCTATTAGCAATCTCAAAAAATAACATTTAGAATTGGCTTCTAAATTATACCACAGGCCCATGGTTTTTATCTGATTGCTAATCATATGCACTACCTATGCTCTGATACACAGAACTGACGGATCTTATCTCGATACACACAGGACACCCTGAGGATCTATCCACACCCAATGAACAGACGAAGGTCTGATCTAAAAATATCAGTGACGTGACTGCCATCTAAGTGTGTAAGATGTCTCATGTACCCACAGTGGTATCTCAAGTCGAAGAATCACAAGTGCTACTCAACCCGATAAGATTCTTATTGACGTTGGTGTACTATCCATTAAGAATATTCGGTGAATCGTTCAATATTTATCCGCTATAAACACCTACACGTCTATACTAGTCTCCAAGATTTATGGTTCATTGAGAAACCATTGGAATCATATATTCCAGTATACGACATGTATCGGTCTCAACGGGTTTACTATACTGACTAAGTAGTGTAAACCTTGACCAGGAACTGTCTGAGAATGACAACGTTATGATATAACTCAATGTCAGTTGCGACGCTTTTGCAACAGCACCATGACTAGTCATTCTAAGGTCATTACGTCTTTACCATATTAAAAGATACATTATATTATAGAAACTGCATATATTATTCATAATAGTAATGTTTTACAGTAGTATTCATAAAGAAATACAACCGGGAATTGGCGCTATGAGCACCAACCCCAACAAAAACTCCAACTTGCTCTAGTGCCAATAACGATTGTATCTAATACCCATCGACTCCACGTATTTATCAAAAAACTTCGGAGGTATGGCCTTCGTCAGCGGGTCTGCTATATTAGCTTCACTCGGTACCTTGCACACGATAATATCCCCTCGCGACATAATCTCTCGAATGATGTGGTACTTGCGTTCCACATGCTTCGACTTCTGATGTCCCCTCGGTTCCTTTGCTTATGTAATGGATCCAGTATTATCACAGTATAACTGAATCGCATTCTCGATACTTGGGACAACTCCCAATTCTTTGATAAATTCTTTATCCACACAGCTTCTTTTGCAGCTTCAGAAGCTGCAATATATTCTGCCTCTGTGGTGGAATCTGCTATTGATCCCTGTTTGGAACTCTTCCAACAAACTATACCTCCGTTAAGGGTAAATACAAATCCAGATGTAGATTTTCTATCATCGGGATCTGATTGCAAATCGGAATCCGTATACCTGTTAACTTGCAGTTCATTTCCTCCATAAATTATTAACTTATCCTTAGTACCTTTAAGATACTTCAGGATATATTTAATGGCCATCCAATGGTCATTACCTGGATTGGACTGATATCGACTAGTTATGCTAACAGCGAAACTGATATCAGGTCTTGTACATAATATGGCATACATTATTCTACCCAAACACGAAGCATAAGGTTGGTTAGACATTCTAACCTTCTCATCTTCTGTTTGTGGACTCATCTTCTTTGAAAGATGAATCCCATGTCTGAACGGTATGTTTGCTGTCTTACAGTTACCAAAATTATACTGTTCCAAGATCTTATCTATGTACGTTGATTGGGATAACCCAATCAGCTTCATTTGTCTATCTTTATAGAGTTTTATCACTAAAATATAGGAAGCTTTTCCCAGGTCCTTCATGGAAAAATTATTACAGAGGTATGCTTTGACGGCTTATAACATACCTAAATCATTCTCAATGATTAAGATGTCATCAACATATAGGACTAAAAATACGACCATACTCCCACTGGCCTTCTGATACTCACAGGATTCTTCCGAATTCTTGAGAAAACCAGACGATCTAATAATCTCGTCGAATCAAAGATTCCAACTTTGTGAAGCTTGTTTAAGTCCATAAATGGACTTCTTAAGCTTACACACCATACCCGAGTTTTCGCTGGATGCAAAACCTTCCGGCTGTTCCATATAATTTCTTCATCAAGAAATCCATTTAGAATAGTCGTTTTGACATCCATTTTCCAAATCTCTTAGTCATGATACGCAGCTATATAAAGCAAAATCCGAATAGACTTAAGCATTGCTACTGGTGAAAAAGTTTCATCGTAGTCGACGTCAGGTCGTTGCGTGTAACCTTTTGCTACCAGTCGGGCCTTGTAAGTTTCAACCTTACCGTCAGGCCCACGCTTCCTCTTGTAAACCTATTTACAACCGATAGGAATAATTCCTTCGGGAGCGGAACCAAGTCCCAAACTTGATTCTCATGCATTGAGTCTATCTCGAATTTCATGGCACTTTGCCATTTCACGGAGTCGATGTCCAATATCGATTCTCTATAGGTGAAAGGATCAGTATCTTCTACTAAGAGAACATCTAGACTCTTTCTTGTATCAAATACAAGCGTTCAGGAGGTCTAGATACCCTTTCTGACCTACAGAGTGTGTGTGTTGAAGGTCCTTCATCTACTTAAACTTCAGCTTCCTCTGTTGGTTCGTTGTTTTTCAGGTTGGACTTCATCAAGTTAAACCTGTCTATGATTACCACATTCTGACAAAAATTCTACTTCTAGAAATTTTACGAAGCGAGCTACGAACACATTTCGATGCTAGGTATCATAGAACAGATATCCCCTCGTATTCGAAGGATATCTGACAAACCTAAACTTTTACCCTCGAGGTGAAAGCTTATCTTGCTGAGTCACCCTGACATAGGCAGGACAACCTCAAACCTTAATGTAACTAAGATTTGGTCTCCTACCGAACCATATATCATACGGAGTCGTAGAAATAACTTTTGAAGGAATCTTATTCAAAAGATGTGCAACTGTTAAAAGAAAGTAGCCTCATAAGTAATAGGGCAAACCTGTGAAACTCAACATTGATCGGACCATATCCAATAAAGTCTGATTTCTCATTCTCAGACACTCCATTGTGCTGTGGAGTACCTGGAGGAGTATATTGAGTGAGAATCCCATTCTCCTTCATATAATCCATGAACTCACCACTCATATATTCACTGCTTCAATCATATCGAAGGCATTTAATATATTGGCCAGTTTGTTTTTCTACTTCATTTCGGAACTCTTTGAACTTTTCAAAGGTTTTCGATTTATGTCGCATCAAATAAACATAATGACCGGTGCGTAATCACACGCGTATAACGCAAGCGCACGTATCGTTCAAGTAGTATAAAAAGTATCGATCCCACGAGGACTTAATACCTAATCTATTAATTTTATGAGGTCAAATGATTACTAGTATCTAACAGGTTGATTGATTGATTTGAAATGGTGATGATTTTGAATTTAAAAACAAGTAAATAAAATTGCATGAAAGTAGGTTTAAGAAAATTCAATATTAGGAAACTATCTAGGGTTGTGATTCTTTCTAATATCTTTCAAAAGATGAATCGGTTATTTCATGTTTGTGTAATAAATCTGTTTACTAACCTGGAAAACTAAATTATGCGAAAGTCTCTGTCGATGGTCAGGCGCAAATACCCAGTATAACCCAATTCAACCATATGTCTATGTCAACCAAATTACCTGGATTCATTAAGATTAAGTTCCATTTATGGCTACCCCCGCCCGATAGGTATATGTGTATCATGTAAGGAAATCTATTAAAGGGTTATTTATCCTCAAGGAAGATCGTGGGCTATTAAGTCTAAGGCTGAAACCTAAAATTCCTTTGTCAAGTTTAATTTAGATTTGCAAGATCAATCTTATTAGTGGCCAATTAACAAGACACATTAAGCTTAAGACTTAATAAGTAAACCTTTAAATTACCCAAACTATAAAATAACCCCTTATAAACCGGTGATATTAGAATTCATCCCAACCCCAAATAACTAATTTAGTTACGACACATAA
This sequence comes from Zanthoxylum bungeanum, assembly GCA_019454045.1. Classification (NCBI taxonomy): domain Eukaryota; kingdom Viridiplantae; phylum Streptophyta; class Magnoliopsida; order Sapindales; family Rutaceae; genus Zanthoxylum; species Zanthoxylum bungeanum. The sequence continues at coordinate 162,454 of SKCR01029761.1, forward strand.
CTAGGGCTAGTAAAAACTTAAAAGTACAAGACATAAAGTAAAAATGCTGAAAAGTAATTGCGGTAAAGTAAAAGTTGAAAAGTAAATTACAATAAAATAAAATGCTAAGGTAAAATGATCAACTTTTACTACTACTAATTTAGATATCTCCCTTAATATAATATATTAACTTGTGATTATTTTACCAACCAGTCATATAGGCGGTAACCTGATTAAGTCAAATTAAGTCCAACCAGCCATAAAGGCGGAACCAAAATAAACCTACCATATAGGCGGTAAGAAAATTTAATTACCAACAGACCAATCTGACGGTATCGTTGCTTAGTCAGGTTTAAACCAGTTTAAAATGAATTACCAACCGACCAATATAGCGGTATCCTCATTAAGTCAAATTTTAAATAGTGAATATATTATATTTAAGGGAGATTAATCTAAATAGCAATAGTATAAGAATTACCTTTCACCCTAGCAGGGGGAAGTTACCTCCTCATGTTGAATAGTAAAAACTGTAAAAGTAAAGAAAGTAAATTACTATTATTACATAACGTAATTAAAATTAATTACAAAACTAAAATTCAAAAGAAACTAGATAGAAAAATCCCTATTTACATCAGAGAATTCAGAGAGGAAGGTACATCTAAAACTGTAATTTTGAGCTCTATTTATAAGCCTCGGTAAGCTCTCAGCGTCGCGACGCCAAAGTTTTTCTTGCGTCGCGACGCTATGATGTGTCAATGCGTGATTGGCCGGTTCATATTCTTATCGGCTGACGTGGCAATTCAGATAATTCGATTCAATAATTATGCTGACGTGGCGACACGTGACGAAATGGATTGTCAGTACCCTGTGAATGTGACACGTGGCACGCTGTGATTGGTTGATGATGACATGGTGATGACGTGATATTTTGACTCGGTCAACTGCTGATGTGGACGATAACGTGGCTGACACGTGGAGTGACACGTGGCAACATGTGGCGATGGCGATTGTCGGCACCGTAGGATGATGACATGTGGCACGGCGCACGTCAGTAGATCAGCTTTGATGGTGACATGTGGCACGGTGCACGTTAGTAAAGTCAAACTTCTCAGATTCTGACATGTGGACCCGACGCACATTAGCATGGATCAGCGCACGTTAGGCGTCGCAACGCGCCAAATAACAAAATTGCCCTTTTGTGTTCTTTTTCACTGTTTTGGCCCCAAATCACCTCCAGAATGTCCTGAAACTTTATTTATCTACAAAATAACACAAAACACATCAAAATATTCACAAAACTGGAGAAACTATAAAAAATATTATATCAAATGAGTGGGAAATAGTGATACATTTACCACTCATCACACCCCTTAAACCTAACATTTTGCTAGTCCTCAGCAAAACACAAAATAAAATAATATAAACATCTTTAAAATAAAATTTAACTGAGCCACTTTCGTCGGGATCACGGTTGCATTTAGCGTATGCAACAAGCCTTTAAACCCCTAGGTGTCCCTAGTGGACGAGTTGTAGTCTCGTGAGGGTTTACAACAATGATACCACAAACATTTTACAAAAGTAAAAAGGTAGTGAAACTAATGCACACAAAAGCAAAAAGACAAGAGAAAAGAGAATAAAGAAGTTAGTGACTAATCAGGTGAAACTTCTATATTGAAACTAGATAAAGTAAAGATTGTATCGATTATATGATGACATGTGGCACGGCGCACGTTAGCAAGTTTAAGTGAAACTTTGGGTCTATACTTTACAATGGGAGGCAAATTTTAGACTTAAATTATTATTGAGGATTTTAGCAAGTTTAGTGAATAACTGTCAAATGGATTCCTCCATTGAAAATTCCCCAGAGGGAGGGTGGAGCGAACTCTCTTAAATACCCTTACCTCTTAGGCTCTTATTGCCTTGGTGACAGGAATAAACAATAGATCCTCCAAATTAGTCCAACACTTTAAATATGCTTTAAGGTAAGCTTTGAGTAAATGATTATCTAGATGTCTTCACAGCTTTTCCTTTTGGCTATAAAAAGGTAGTGAGTGAAGGAAGACACCAAATCATTATCTAACTCTAGTAATACCTTTGGTTAAATTAACTTTAGTTTGGAAAGTTTTATTAACCCATTGGTCCCAACCCACTTGTATCTTTTATAATGTCTTTTATTATAAACAAGTGATTTATATTTATTAGCCTTAAAGGTAATAAATCTCTAAGTTCATCACGGAATAATTACTTAGCTAAGGGATAAGCAATACACCCTCTATTTCTTAGAAAGTCTCTAGATGCTTGCACCCAAAAATAATCATGCCAATTCTAATCATACATAGAATCATCAAGCATATGAGTTTTAATATGTTGGAATTATTTTAGGCATTAAATAACTTTGATTATTATTTAATTATGATATTGTATTTTATTTTATTCAAATAAATTTACTATTCACATTTTTCGGCATACGTGTGAACTTTAAATGCAATTTCAAAATTAAAATCTTACCTAAATCATGTAAAACTTGTGCCTAAAATTATGTTCAGGGTGTTATCTTTCCAACGAGCTTTTAAACACCCAATTTCGAGTTAAAATGAGATAGAACTAATCAAAACAAAAACGGTGCGCTGATACCACTGTTGGGAAGCGGCCGCGAGTGCGCAGCGGAAAATTAAAATTATTATGCCGCTTTCCCTTTGCCCAAGACCCATTTGTTTTTATTATTCTACAAGCCTAGGCATGTTACTATATATTCTAAGCATAAAACTCATAAAACATGCAAAGAACATAAACCTAAACATGCTAACTATCATAAGAACTCTAATTAAAATAAAGAAAGAAAAAGACTTACTTGAACCCAAGACACCTCCAGTCCTCCCTCCAATCTACAAGTTTTTCTCGAACTCAGCAAGCTCTTCAACGTTCCAAAGAGCCACCCAAGTGTGTGGCCTCCAAAGATGCACACACTAAAGCCAAAACTCAACGGCAAGACTACGCCTTGAGTGCAAGGGTATTTTTCCATTGGTGCCAGCCTAGGCAAATACCTCAAAACTTTTAACTCGAAGTTCCTATAGTCAATAAGACTTAAGGATCCTCAAAATCAGTGGCTTACTCTTAAACTTTAGAGTTGCTCACTTATATAAACCCAAGATATGAAAGGTTTTTGGTGTAAAAATTTGTGAAGAATTCTTTGGGTTTATATAGTTCTCCAAAGACAACAAAATTAATTAAGAATCTGATGTGGGATAAAAGCTAATTTAATCTTAGCCATTGGATCTTAATTTAGTGGTTTAATGAGATTATAAAACCCTAATAAGAGTTTGGGTTGAATTGGAATTCAAAACAAATAACAAAACAAAATTACTATTCACATTACTATTCACATGAATAGTATATTTTTTTAATTCCAATTCCCAAAGTGCCCCTATCGTCATTCACCAATCCCTAAGCCACTATGGAACCTCATCAATGATCTGTTCAATAATTAAACACATTGAACCATTTATGAACAATTCCTACAGCAATCATATATGTTGTTATATTTGTATTGTGCACTGTTAACCATTGATTTTGACTTTGTTGTGTGTGACCTTTTGGGTTCCCCTCAAGTTGGATATGAAATGAATCGTGATAATTTAATCGAACATAAATTATTCTCTTATCAGATGGTCGTTCGATTTCAATGACCAAGGTTGACATCTAGCAACATGCCAAGGCCTCCAAATGAGAAGGAATATATATATATACCTATTCTGTATGCGATTTACATATGATACGGTCCTTCGCCTCACTGTATCCCCACCTATTGACTTAGGGTACGGAAAGTGTCTACCCATATGATCAAAGGTATGATGTTGATAGTGTCATGAATCGTGCTAACCCAAGAATCTCACATGATTCTTCCGTTGTGGCCACAGTCTCAAGCACTGATCACACATATCAACCCGCGAACTGGAATACTACTCTTATAAGAAAATATTATCCGATAGAGTGACGATTCTCTATTGTATCTTTACAAACTTCATGTGTTTCAACAAATGACTCAATCATACCCTTATGACCGGATTTTTTGAACCGGGGAAGGAGAATGTCAAATTTATTTGATCCACACATAAGATTGTAAGGACCTCAAGTCAAAGGACTAGTCATATAATCGATATATGAAAGTTCTCACAGACACGTGGGATAAACACTCCATATGAAAACTTTCGGTGGTCAGTTTGATGGACACGAGCAACCCATGCATCCATGTGATACACCAAGCGTAGTATGTTTGATGGACACGAGCAACCCATGCATCCATGAGATCGGCTACCCCACTTAAGGGCGGATCATATCATCATGCTAGTCTCTTCGCTTTGTGAACGCCCAGATTATTCACAAAACTATGACTAGGGACATTTAAGAGTAATGATTCTCATAAGGTGTGGAAGCCATCGTCTTATTACTCCAAGGGCTTTATTACAGTGTTGATGATTCATATAAGTTATGTAAGACACGTATAATAAATATTGTCATTTTATTAATTAATGAAAATATTACAAATACATGTACATATAGCCCATCCACAAGTTGGGTATAGGGCATATCCCTAACAATATATTCAAAAGATTTCAAACATACCATATCATAATCGGAGCACACCGTATCAAGTCAAATCATATCAACTCAAATCATGTCAAATCACGTAAAATCATTCAGTCCATAATAAACCAAATCATATCGCATCAAATCATATCACATTCATCCGTATCGAATTTAGGCCATATCATATTACGCCATACCATATACATTAAATTACTATTACTCTTATCAAACCTGAACACAACACATCACATTGTATACAACATGAGAAATCAAATTAGATTACAAATATAAGACATGTATGGTCTATACATACAAGAAAACTTACTTAGACGATCGGATAGCATGTAGCTGCAGTCACTTATTAGGGTTATTCGTTGTGGAAGTGTGGTTCAGGAGAAATCATAAATTTAAAATTTTTAAACTTATCGAATAAATTATTCGATATCCTATAGCTATAATTTATTCATATTTCACTAAAACATATTATTCGATATCAAAAAATGACATAATAATTAAGAAATCAGCACAAAACTTTAACGAAAATCTTTTTCTGCCAAATAGCATAAAACACGTTTATAGACGAATCGAATAACCAAAACCACACAAGGCTACCCCGATCAACCCTAATAATATTGGTTCAGTCTATGGGCTACCCAAATAGTGATCAATTCACTGTTTGGATAGCCTTTACCCTGTAAGATCCAATTTCACCTGATAATGTCGTTTTTCATATTTCTCAAATTTTCACTCCAAAGTAATTTACGAAAATTATTCCAACATCCAATACATATCCAATATATTTTAAAACATATTTTAAAACCCTAGAAAATTCAGTTATGTCCATATCGTAACATACCCAATAATTGGTTAATATAACTTATTTTTTATGCTTTAATTAACCTTTTGTTAAGGTTAATCTAATTAATCCAACACCAATTAAAGCAACCACACATGAATGACTCAAGAATAATTCTAGGTATCACAAGAGTTGTAATATCAATAAATTTGGAAACTCTTACGAAAGGTTTCTTTATTGAAAATCAGGTGTTGGAATGAGACAATGTCGAACAATAAAAGTTCAAGTGTTGAAATATAACTTGAAATATTTTAGAAGTGGAGATTGTTTTGTAGTAGAAATTGCGTTATTTGAAAAAACCGATTATGCTACAAGAATTAGACCATTTAGCGTCGAATTGTTTCGACGCCATAAGTGAAGATTTCGACGCAAATGATATTTAGCGTCGAAAAAATTAGACGCAAAAAATGGACGATAAAATGTCGACGAAAACCACTTGTAGCGTCGAAATAATTAAATGCGACGCTAAAAAACAGTATTCTGCGTCCAATTTATTTCGACGCTAAAAGTAAAATTTTCGACGCTATATTTTATATTTGGCGACGAAATATATCGACGCAAAAATTCAAACTTTTAGCGTCGAAACCTTTCGACGCTAAAGTATATTAAAAAAGCATTATATGTAAGCTTATAGCGACCATATTTTTACTATTAGCGTCGATATTTGTCGACGCTAAAAGTCACCTTTAGCGTCGAAACTGGCTTATAGCGACCATGTTTTTTACTATTAGCGTCGATATTTGTCGACGCTAAAAGTCACCTTTAGCGTCGAAACTAGTCGACGCTAACATATATTTAAAAAGAAATATATGTACGCTTACAGCGGCCATTTTGTATACTATTAGCGTCGAAATATTCGACGCTAAAAGTAAATATTTATTTTTTTTAAAAATTAGTAATTTACTTATTTTTTGGTCTAAAATATTTAATTTAGTTGAAAAAAAATGTAATTAATGACGAAATATTATATTGAAATTTGTTTTAGAAAAAGAAATATTATATTAAATCTATTTGTTCAAAATGTTTATACAAAACTAAATATAAAATTAATTGCTACTGTGATGGGGGGACGCTCGAGCCCGATGCACCATGACTCATTGAGGCCTCGAACATCTGACGGAAAGCCAGCAGTTGCTGTTCCAACTGCTCCATCTTCTTCTCGTGGTCCATCATCTTCTTCTCGTGGTCCATCATCTTCTTCTCGTGGTCCACCGTGACCTGTTGTAGCTTCTCCTTAGTCTGCTGCAGCTCGTCTTTGGTGGTGACTAACTCGTCTCGAAGAGAGACATTGTCCGAATTACCATTATTGCGTGCAGATGACGTTGGCTTCTTACGAGTGCCAAGACCAACGTTGTAAGCTGTCTGATTCTTGAAAACCAATTGCGACAGCTGCTCATCTGGTATGGGGTCGGTCCATGTCTCCTGAGTTTGATGTTGGAGTTCCATCATTTCGTTCTGTTTCAAAAAATAAGTTAATATTAGAATTTGAGAAAAAAATTTAACATATATAATATTAATTATTTTATTTTAAAAACTGAAACTTACATAGCAGCGTTCGGCTTCTTCATTTATCCATTTATTCTTGTCATTGTAATGCGTCACACGGAAAAAATCTGGAAATGATTGCACCTCACATGTGCTACTCTGTTATAAACATAAAATAAATTCAATATTATTCCAGATAGTAAAAACAATTAACTGTTAATTTTACGTTAGGATATATTTACCTCAGAATGTTCGGCACGATGTTGGATAAATGGCTTCTAACCTCCACGGTGGTTAAAACGCAAGTGACTTCGATTTTCCGCATTTGCGTGACATTTATCCTGTATTCACGAACACTGTAAGTACCGAAAACAAAGACAATTATAAATTTCCGTTTATTTCAAAATTTACCTCGTGTTTTTTGCTCGACCAAAGCTCACATAAAAATGTCCAGTCTTGTTCCTCTATAAAATCAGGTTGTGTTGTGGTGCAATTTGAAGGTCCATGTTCGTCGAATATTGGTTTCAAGACTTTTGTTCTATAATCTTTATAACTTTTCCCCATGTGGTAGTCAATATATTGTTGGACATTCACTTGGGTCAGATCGAAGTCGAACCATTCCTACATGAAAATTCGAGTAACTCTAAGTATAAAATAAAAATGTTAAATAACAAACAATATCGAAAACTTACAAGTAGCGAAGGGAATAGCTGGTTCAGTTTCGTCTCCCACGGTATCTTTCTCCAAGATACGTAGTTTTGGGGAGCTTCATATCGAGCTGTAGCTCCTATGGCTGTATTAAACGCTGAATTATGTTGTCCGACTTGAGTGTGTCCATCATCTGATATCTCTATCCGGATACGACCGTGAGCCTTAACGTACTTAGCCAACCCCAGGCCACGGGTGCGTCCTCGACCCTTCACTGTACTGGACTCACCTGTGCTAGCAGAGAAATCACCAGGGCCAGTTGCCCTTGCTGATGTAGATGGAGTCGCGGTAGCCCGTTTGCGATTGCCCGGTGCCATCTGCAAAAACCCGTCGCATTAGCGTCATCAAATTCCAAAATTCTTATACATATACATACATATCCATACAAGTCAATACAACTTAACAAAAGCGCTTATAACATCGAATACCAACCACGAAGCACACAATCACCACGACTTCTCATGCACACGTTCGTATGGCGTTCTCGAACGCGTTCGAACGGACCAATTCCAGTGAGCTCACGTTCGTGTGGCGTTCTCAAACGCGTTCGAACGGACCAATTCCAGTGAGTTCACGTTCGTATGGCGTTCTCGAACGCGTTCGAACGGACCAATTCCAGAGAGTTCACGTTCGTATGTCGTTCTTTAACGCGTTCGAACGTAAAGTGGGCGTTCGAACATATTAGGAACGACATACCAACGTGAACTCACTGGAATTGGTCCGTTCGAACGCGTTCGAGAACGCCATACGAACGTGAACTCACTGGAATTGGTCCGTTCGAACGCGTTTGAGAACGCCACACGAACGTGAGCTCACTGGAATTCAAACTTATCAAACAGTTATAGTTAACCAAAGAGGGCACAAATTCAAACTTAACATTATATAAATATTAACCAAAGATGATGATGATTTTGAAGACGAACAGCAGTATTTGCTGCTGTTCTTGCCCAGAACACAGCAATTGCTGCTGTTCTTGCCCAGAACAGCAGCAAATGCTGCTGTTCTTGCCCAGAATCATCATCATCTATCACCATCATCATCATCATCATCAATTTCATCAAAAAATAATTCATCAATTTCATCAATAATATCATCAAACTCATCCTCAAATTCATCAAATTCACATTCATCCTCATAAACAATTTTAAATCAACAAAGGAGACTTACTTGTTGATTTCCTTCGTTCGTCACTGTTGGAGAATGAGAAATGAGTTTTTGCTTCTGAGCCGAGGAAGAAGAGAAGCACTGGTTTTAGGGATTTAAAGGACATTTAGCGTCGAAATAATTGACTTTTAGCGTCGCAGTAGTCGACGCTAATTGTTAGGCGGGTTATTGAAAAATTAGGGTTTTTTTTTCCGGGAAATTTAATTTTTAATTAGCGTCGACATACTATATTCGACGCTAAAGTAGAGACATATAGCGTCGAAATACTTATTCGACGCTAAATTAAAGACATATAGCGTCGAATAAAGTATTTCGACGCTACATAAAAATTAAATTTCCCGGAAAAAAAAATCCTAATTTTTCAATAACCCGCCTAACAATTAGCGTCGAAGTAATTGACATTTAGCGTCGAAGTAATCGACGCTAAATGTCCTTTACATCCCTGCAACCAGTGCTTCTCTTCTTCCTCGGCTCAGAAGCAAAAAACTCATTCATGACATAGTTATACTATTAATCATTACGTTAATATTTCAACAATATCTAAAGAGTAATTAAAATCAACAACCATACATTAATCCATAAAATTATTCATCCATCACAAAATACTGTAACTTCATAATTAATCACTATTATCGTCGGTATTTGAGGATTCGTGACTGGAATCGAAGTCATCTTCAGTGTCAAATTGTTCTTCACTTGCTACTTCAACGCTCACTTCAGAATGAGGAATTAGCTCAACGTCTGTACTAGATCGAGTTAATGTTATATTTTCAGGAACGTTGACAGTTGGTCCAACAAATATCTGTTCAGGAACTTCAAAATTGCCGGAGACTTCTTGTGTTTCATCTGATATGTCAACTCTATCTTTCTCCTGCGTGTCCCAAATGGCCCTATGTTGTAACTTTTCTACCACCATCCATCCAGTTCCTAACTTAGGATCAGGTATATATATCACTGAACGTGCTTGCGTACAAAAAATGTATGGATCATTCTTGTACCAACAACGTTGAACATTAATTGACGTGAGATGATTACTAACTTGAATTCTCCTCTTTCTGGCATTAGTGTCAAACCACTTACATTGGAATAGCACAGTATGTCGTCTGGGTCGATATATGAACTCAATGACCGATTGCAATACGCCGTAGAAGTCAATTACATCTGAGCCGTGTTCTCCTTGGACTACAATTCCAGAATTTTGAGTCACATGATTAACATCTCGCTGTTCGGTATGAAATCTAACTCCGTTGACAATACATCCACTGTACTCATACGCCTGCATTTGAGGCCCATAAGCCAAAGAAACCAACGAGGATTGCGAGTCCAATTGACCATTTTCCACTTGATTAATAATCTGACAATGAAATATATGTGTTAATATAACAAACTGAAATGTCTAATGTTAGGATCAAAATAAATATAAAATATTATAACTTACAGTTTCTCAAACCATTTAGGAAATTCTTTTTTGTGGGTTTCATCAACATTATGGTCACCAGCAATTGTAGCATTGTTAGATGTTGCCTACAATAAATTATCACGGTTAATGTATGGAAAAAATTCAGTAATGATGCACCAGAAAAACTTACGTTAAATACGGTTGCACTTCATCACAATTACTCAATATAAACCAATGCGCACGTTGAACTTCCTGACGGGTTAGTAATTTGACACCTACTGCCCCAAATGGTCTGTAATTTTGACGGAACACTGTGATCTCTTGGCTATTACTTGCATCTCCATCATAGTTTCGTGGCCGACGATTGAAATGAGTTTCAATATTCTGCATGTACATCGAACAAAATGTTATTGCTTCATTTAATAACAGCTTCAGCTATTGAACCTTCAGGTCGTGCCTTGTTTTTGACATATTGTTTGTAATCTCCCAAAGCTCTGCAGATATGACAACAAGTTTGCATTAACACTAAATTATATGCAATAAAAACGGTTACAAATTTTCTTATATAAAACTGTATATATATATATATATATATATATATAGTACCTCTCAATGGGATACATCCATCTGTAATGGACAGGACCTCCCTTTCTAGCTTCATCCGTAAATGCACAGCCAGATGTACCATGACATCAAAGAAAGCGGGTGGCAAAATTCGCTCCAGCTTGCATAGGATTATCACGATTCCTCGCTCAAGGTCGTCAAAAACAGATGTGCTTAATGTCCTCTGACACAATTGTTTAAAGAAGCCACATAGATCAAGTACGGCGTCGCATACATTCGGGGGGAGATAAGGTCGAATGCCAACAGGAAGGAGAATCTCGAGCAGCACATGACAATCGTGACTCTTTAATCCCGTTATTGTATCATCTCTGACCCAACGCCCAATATTGGATGCATAATTATCAGGGAATTTAACCATTTTCAGCCAATCACAGAATGATTTTCTCTCCGATTGATTGAGCACATAACTAGCAGGAGGCTTAATAAAACCTCGAGAGGAGTCTTGTAAATGCAATTCACTGCGAATTCTAAGATCTTGTAGGTCCAATCTAGCATTTACAGTGTCTTTTGTCTTACCCGGAATATTGAATAGTGTACCCACTAAACTCTCACAAATATTTTTCTCTATATGCATTACATCCAAATTATGTCGCAAACTCAGAGTCCCCCAATATTCTAACTCAAAGAAAATACTTTTTCCTGTCCAATTCAACTCTTCAGGTAACCGTTTTCGATTTTTATCTCTATTATTAGGATGTTTACCTGGTGTGCTGTCTTTGAGCTGTTGATGTTGGCAAAGTATGTCAAATGCAGACAATCGACTGGGCTTACTCTGAGGTTCATGTTGCCCGTTAAATAATTTACTCCTCCGCCAAGGATGACTCGACTCAAGAAATCTCATGTGCCCCGTGTATCCGATTTTATTCCGTAATCGTTGCGAAGGTGTATGATCCGCACAAACTGGACATGCCATGTATCCCTTAGTGCTCCATCCAGATAATGAACCATAGGCTGGAAAATCATTAATGGTCCATAATAATGCGGCATGCATCTGAAAATACTGCTCTGAAGCTGCATCATAGGTATGCACACCCACATTCCATAATGTTTGTAACTCCTCGATCAATGGTCTCAAGTAAATATTTATATCTTTACCAGGTGAACGTGGACCAGGGATAAGCAATGACATAAACATGAACGGATCCTTCATACATTTCCATGGAGGTAAGTTATATGGAATGACAATAACGGGCCAGATGCTATAAGAGTTGTACATATTCCCAAATGGGTTAAAACCATCAGAGGCAAGACCTAACCTGACATTACGGGGGTCCTCAGCGAAACGGGGGTACATGTCATCAAATTCCTTCCATTCGGTTCCGTCCGCAGGATGTCTAAGTATGCCCTCCGCACCGATCCTCTTTTCATGATGCCACATCATATCAGTCGCTGTGTGTCGTGACATGAACAATCTCTGCAGCCTGGGCGTTAAAGGGAAATATCGCAATATCTTTTGAGGCACTTTCTTCCCCATACCACGGACTTTGTACCGACTTTCACCACATATCGGACAATGTTCAAGTGATTCATACTCGGCACGAAATAATACACAATCAAACTTACAAGCATGAATGGATTCATACCCCATTCCCAGATCACGCAACATTTTCTTTGCCTCGTAGTACGACTTAGGCAATTCGCTTCCAACCGGTAACATTTGGGCCAGTAACTCTAACATCATATCGATACTTTTGTTGGTCATTCTGTTGATCACTTTAATGTGTAATAATTTCACAACGAAATTCAAGATCGACATTCCAGCACCTTCGAATGGAATTTTTTTTGCCTCATCAAGTAGTTCACTAAATAAATTTTGATCATTTCCACTTAACACTGGCATGTCGCCACTAACACTATGACCAAGTTGTGGACCTTGTAAGTCATGCAAAATATCGGCGATATCATCGTTTGCAGGTTGATTGTAACTACTGCTCCCTTCGCCGACATCAAAAAACCGTGACTGAGAATGATACTGCTCACCGTGATAAATCCACGTACGGTAAGTGGGTGATATTCCTGGCATGTATAAATGATTATGAACTTCATCTAACCGCTTCCTTTTCCTATTCAAACAATTTGCACATGGACAACGAACACGACCTTCTGCATCAATGTGTTGCTTTGCGACTTCCATAAACTCAGACACTCCATTACGATATTCAACACTCAATCTATCCAGAGAGCTCATCCAATTTCTATCCATTTCAGCAGAATACCTAAATATAATAATATAATTATTAGATATCATTTTACAGTAATCAACATTACTAATTCAGTAATACTTAATTTAAGCATATATATATATATATATATATATATATTTGGTTGATAAATTATTAAATAGTTTACAGAAAAATTCTATTTTGTTAATTAATATACTTACTCTACATATATGAATCATAAATCACTAACAACAGCATATAAACCATATAAACAACATATATAATCATAAAAATTGAAAAAATAAAGAAATATGAAAGAAGATTTACCTTTTCGGAAATTGATTACAATTTTATTGAAAATTTTTAGGAGAGATGTGAGGCTGTAGAGGAGAAATTCTCAGATTTCAGAGGATTTTTATGAAGAGAATGAGAAAAAAACAGAGGGGGAGAAGGGGTGGTGACCTTCTGTTTTTATCTATCTTTAGCGTCGAATACTAAATTCGACGCTAATTGTTGCCGTTTTTAGCGTCGAAACTGTTTTTTCGACGCTACATGTTCCATTTTTAGCGTCGAAACCGTTTTTTCGACGCTAAATATAACAAATTAGCGTCGGATTTAATTTAAACGCGAAAGAATCAAGGATCTGTCGGTGGAAGCTTATAACTCTTTAGCGTCGAATATTGTTCGACGCTAATTGTATACGTTTTTAGCGTCGAAACTGTTTTGTCGACGCTAAATATCAAAAATATAGCGTCGAATTAAATTTAGACGCGAAAGAATGAAGGACCTGTCGGTGGAAGCTTCATAACTCTTTAGCGTCGAAATTATTTTCGACGCTAAAAGTATTATTTTTCGCGTCGATTATTCACATTCGACTCTAATTGTTGCCGTTTTTAGCGTCGAATTTAATTTAGACGCGAAAGAGTCAAGGATTTGCCGGTGGAAACTTCATACACCTTTAGCGACGATATATGTTCGACGCTAAAATTATATTTTTGGCGTCGACCACGTGTTCCGACGCTAAAAGTGTAATATCTGGCACCAAAAATTATTGCAATAATATAACTATTCAGCGTCGAATATTTTTCGACGCTAAAGTTCTGTTTTTAGCGTCGAAATATAGTTTCGACGCCAAAACATTAATATTCTGCGTCGAAGTTTTATTCCGTCGCTAAAAATATGACATATAGAGTCGAAACTAATATTCGACGCTAAAAGTTAGTTTTGGCGTCGCATAATGTTTCGACGCTAAATATTTGGACGCTAAAAGCCATAATTCTTGTAGTTTATACATATATAATTTTATAAAAAAAAGTTTATTGTTTCGAGTATGAAAGTAGCAAAAGAACTCTGATTGAAGTGATTATTAAATAAATAGACTCACTTTTCCGAGACGAACAACTTTTATGTTGAACACGTTTTCAAATTTTGAGCGGGAATGACCTCAATTTAGCTAATTTCAGTTTTAGCCCTATGTTATGGGCCAAAGTGCAATAACGTGAGGACCATTTTGCAAATTCAGAAAACTTTATTATAAAACGCTAGAATTTCAGTTGATTGCAAATTAGCCTAAAACCTCATCCCTTAGCTTTGATAACTCGAAGAAAGAAAAATGAGAGAGAGAGCGAGTTGCCATCGACGGACTGCCCTACAGCCGTCAACGGCGATGCCATCCTGATCGCCCAGCCACGGCACATCTCATGGTGTCCAGTTTGTTTTATTGATGGCGAAGGGCGGCGCAGGGAGGAGAGAGATGCCGTATGTGTCGGTGGTCCAATCTGGCTAGTTCAGGCACCTCTACGGGACAAATCATATACAAAATCGAAGTTTTTGGAGAGTAAGACAAGATGGTGGTGATGATTTTTCTGATTTTTGCTCAGTTGAATGCAAAACAATACAAAAACAAGCTATTTGGTGGGTCCCACATAGCTCGGGTGCTCCAAATGGAATTCTGACCACACCACCGCATTCGTGAGCTCGTTAGGATTTCGTTGGTGGCCTTGAAAGCTCATTAAGATGCTTTTATCAAAATTTGTTAATTTTGGGTGTGTCTGAAACTTTCCAAATATCTTTGGAAGCTTCCAGTAGGATCCATAGCTTAGTAAATTATGAGATAATCATTGGTTATGCTTAAGTAGCTTTAAATTGAGAAATTTTAAAGTTTAAGTGAAATCAAAGAATTCGAGATCGTCATGACGGTAACTAAGTTTTTTGATAACTTTTGATTCGCGTCGCTCGATGCCAAGTAAACGTAAAGATAGATGGGTTAAATATGTTTTATTAGTGATGTTTCAGTGATTCTAATCAAGTTCGGGGGATTTAGGATACTTCTGAAAGTAATTAATGAAAAAGTTTCGGAGGATTTTTTGAAAATCTGGAGAAATCATTATTTCAGCTTCATGGGCCATCCCAGCAATATTTTTGGATTTATTAATCATGTTTAGAATATTTTTGGGAAAAATGGGAAGGTTTCGTATTATTTCCAGATCAGGTTTGGAAAGACTAGTCCGTGGACTTCCAAAGGATTTTTTTCGAAAGGACCGTGAGTTGAATTTAGATGACTCCAATGGATTCAAGTGCATTGGTAATAAGAGTAAAGGAAACTTAATGAGTGATCACACGAGTTAGTGTATAGCTTTCGGAGAGTCTGGAAATTTCTCCTTCCTGCATTAAGTTGGTGTTAGGAAACATAATCCCTAATATATTACATGTTTGTCCTCTTAGGATCTAACCATACATGTATTACTAGTCCTAGATTTATTTACATGCTAATTGAAATAAATCTAACTAATCACAACACAATTGCATACCTTTTATGCTTGTAGAGACCTCTTAATCAAACTTAATTGATTGCTTAACTCAATAAGCAAATGGTCTTATTTATAGGAGGGAAATCAAGTCACTATGCATTGATTACTATTAATCAAATTATTAGGATGCATAATGACATTTTCTAACCCTTACAAAAATGTTAACATCATGGGTGTACCATATGTTCCCCATTTAACATTTCACTAATTGTTGTTACTTAACAACCCTTGTTGTTACTTAATTATTTGATTAACAACTCTTGTTGTTTACTTAATTATTTGATATTACTAATTGTTGTTATTTAACAACACCAATAATTAACTTAATAATTTCCAACATGAAATTATTACTAATTGTTGTTATTTAACAACATCAAATATTTGCTTAATAATTTCCAATTAACAACATTAACATTATCCAACATCTCCCACTCACACATGATGGGATCAACATTTTTTATTATCTCTACAAGAATAATTCATACTTTGCAATTGTGCCGTGCGACCAGCATACTTCGAGAGCTCACTTGCTATACATCTGTTAGGAATATATAGCCGCTCGAAAAATGGATAGAACCATAGTGGATTATGTATGCAGTATCCTCGATCATTTATCACATTAAATCTCTCTCGATCTCTTTTCGAATGTAATATTTATTTTGTATTCACAATCATGTTTGATCACATAGAATAACATAATTGGTCGACCAGTGAATACAAGCTAATGTGATATTACTCATATAATGATCTTTCTCATTTCTCGAATCTCTCAACTTTGATTCAATTCGCTTTTCCAGAGATGTTCTTTCAGATCGAATCTCTCATGATCTTTCAGCAACACTCCAAGATAGCGATCATCAAATCTAAGTTTTAAGAAGCAGACAAGAGTCTAAAGGGTACAATGTGAGATTGAAATAATCTCAAGGGTCTCACACAATATCAAGACTGAGATCTCTACTTGTATTACCCTCAATAGTCACAAATGTACACATGGTATGAAAACATGTGCTACGGTATTCTCTCATTTCCCATGGAGCGCATGTCTCATAAAATACCGTACAGATTATAGTTCAGACAAACACAATGTCTAACTCATAACTGACATTAAGACAAGTAAGGTGAAACGAACTTATTCACCTTAGGTCATATCACAGAGAAAGTGACCCATAACGACATTACTTAATTTTCAAGCTTGAGCTCTCTAAATTATCACTCAGATAATTAGCTTAAAAATTTGTCTCATCTCCCATTAACACAAAGTAATGGAGGCGATTGCCCGTGTGAGAGGGCCAATCATTCACTTGTCCGACATACTTCTCATACTAACAAATAGTATATTTGTTTAAACATGTATCAACATAATAACATGTAAGCATTGAACACAAATATCAATGAGTATTAACATTAGTAAACATTATTTGGGAAAAATACATATCATAATATGTAAGCACATTAACATCTACGCAATCCCTGAGTTTTTACATGTCTAACAAAGACATCTCTAGGAACAGGCTTGGTCAATGGATCTGCTACCATTTCTTGCGTAGAAATGTACTTCATGTTTACCTCTTCTCGTGCAACTATGTCTTTCACAAAGTTATATTTGGTATCTATATGTTTCGTTTTACAATGGAATTTTGGGTCTTTTGTGTAGGCTATCGCTGCTTCACTATCACAGTTAACTAATACTGGACCAGAAGCTTCATTTGACATACCCAAATGATCCAAGAACCTTTTCAACCACACAGCCTCTTGTACTGCTGATGAAAAGGCCACAAATTCAGCCTCCATTGTGGATAAGGCTATACAAGATTGTTTCTTACTGCTCCATGAAATGGCACCATTGTTTAGCAAGAAAACAAAACCGGAGGTAGATTTTCTTTCATCTAAATCTCCTCCCCAGTCAGCATCAGTATAGCCTCTCAATTGCAGATCATTTCCTTGATAACACAATGAGTAATCAGCTGTCCCTCTCAGATACCTAAATATTCTTTTAACTGCTTTCCAATGTGCTAGTCCTGGATTGGATTGGTATCTACTTACCATTCCAACAGCGAAACAGATATCAGGTCTTGTACACAACATTGCGTACATTAAACTTCCAACTGCATTTGCATAAGGAACTTTCTTCATTTGTTCCTTTTCCTGTGGAGTTTCAGGACACAATCTACGACTCAAAGCTTCAGTTTTCGTGATAGGAGTATCAATGGGTTTGCAAGCCTGCATTTGGAAGCGTTCAAGAATTTTCTTTATATATGACTCCTGTGAAAGAGATAATAAATTCTTTGAACGATTTCTTGAGATCTTAACCCCAAGAATATATGCAGCTTCACCCATATCTTTCATCTCGAAGTTAGATGATAACCATTCTTTAATGTGTTTTACAAACTCCTTATCATTTCCGGCTATAAGTATATCATCCACGTACAAAGATAAGATAATGAACTTATCTTTATCTCTCTTGGTGTACACACAATGATCCTCATCTATCATTGTGAAATCATTCGAAATGATTGTATTGTGGAATCGTATATACCATTGTCTAGACGATTGCTTGAGACCATATATAGACTTTAAAAGTCTACATACTTTCTCCTTTTCATTTTCTTTTATGAAACCTACTGGTTGTTCCATGTAGATTTCTTCATCAAGTTCTCCATTGAGAAAAGCAGTCTTTACATCCATTTGATGTAATTCTAGATCCATACTTGCTACTATAGCCAGAATCAAGCGAATTGAGGTAAACCTTACAACAGGTGAAAAAGTCTCTTCGTAGTCAATTCCTTCCTGTTGCGTATACCCTTTTGCCACAAGTCGTGCTTTATATCTTTCGATATTGCCATCGGCATTACGCTTTATTTTAAGAACCCATTTGTTCTTAACAGCTTTACGTCCTTTGGGTAGATCAACCAATTCCCAAACTTGGTTGGACCTCATTGACTCCATCTCTTCTTCCATTGCTTTCATCCATTTTTCCTTAGCAGGACACTGAAGAGCCTCTCTTATGTTTCTAGGTTCTTCATCATCTTGAGGTAGAATCATAAAGGTTTCTCCTTCGATATCGAAACGACGTCGAGGAATGCCTATACGATTACTACGTCGCAATTGGGATTCTAGTGGTGGAACTGATTCCTCACTTTCGATATTATTCCCATTTGGATCGTGCACATTGCTCCCACTAGGATTATGTACATCACTCCCACTCGGATCACGTAAATGAGACTCGTGTGAAACTAATTCATCATTTTGAGATTCATGTGAAACAGATTCATCATGTTTTCTCAAATTTCTCTCATCACTCCCACTTGAATTAGGTAAACCCGAGTGTTCACCAATCATGTGATCCATGTGATCTTGAGTTTCATATAGAGATAAATCTTGACCTATCTCTCCCTGCTTAGGAAAATCATTTTCTAAAAATGTGATATCTCGTGATTCAAATTCTGTCACGCCTCCACTTTCATGTTCACCTATGCAAACATATCCTTTTGATTGTTCAGAATATCTTATGAAGATACTCTTTTTTCCTCTTGGGCCTAACTTTCCATGTTCGTGAGAACGCACATGAACATAAGCCGCACAACCCCAAGGTTTTAGAAAGTGAATATCTGGTTTACGACCTGTCCATAACTCATATGGTGTGGTGGACACAGATTTAGATGGCACTCGGTTAAGTACATATGTGGCAGTTAATAATGCATCACCCCAATAGGTTATAGGCAAATTTGCTTGTGCCATCATAGACCTAACCATCTCAAGAAGAGTTCTATTTCTTCTTTCCGCAACACCATTTTGTTGAGGAGTAGCAGGAGTAGTCAACTGACGACTAATTCCTTTTTCATCACATAATTCTCTGAACTGATCAGATAAGTACTCACGACCACGGTCAGTGCGTAGTGCTTTAATTTTCTTGTCTAATTGATTTTCTGTCAAATTCATAAATTTCTTGAAACATTCTAATGCTTCGGATTTATGAGCAATCAATAGACATACATAACCAAAGCGAGTAAAATCATCTATAAATGTGATGAAATAAGATGCTCCATGCCTTGCCCTGACATTCATTGGACCACAGATATCTGAATGAATTAATTGTAATGGAAATTCTGCTCTAGTCCCTTTTCCAAATGGTTTTCTCGCAGTTTTTCCTGCCAAACAATATTCACAGGTTGACAATTCTACCTTCTCAATATTTCCCAGAAAGCCTTCTTTGGCTAATCTGTTCATTCTTTGTTGGCCAATGTGGCCAAGTCTAGCATGCCACACAATTACATCACCATCATTATGACAGTTGAAGTAACAAACGAAAAACTGGAATTGTGATTGAAACACTCAACATTCAATACAATAAAACCATCAAAAAAAACCAGAACCATAGTGTATTGTACCTAAGTACAAATCAACACCAAATTTATGGAAGTTCAAATTGAAACCTAAATTAACCAAAACCAACACAGATACTAAATTTCGACGAATTTGTGGAGCAAACAATACATCATGTAGTAGTAAAGTTTTTCCACCATGCATGACTAACTTGCATGTTCCTATGCCTTTGACTTCAACCCGTGAGTTGTTGCCAACATATATCCACTTCACCCCAGGTGAAATTCGCCGAAATTCCACGAAGGCATCTCTATCCTTCGCTACATGGTCTGTGGCTCCTGAGTCTACAGTCCACAAAGGATTAGATTCAGTTAGAAAGATTGAACTTGAAACACATATTTCATTTAAATATGCACGAAAGGTATTCACCTTTTTAGGCTCAGTGCAGTCACGAGCAAAATGACCTTTCTTACCACAGTTAAAACATTTAACCTTTGCCATGTTTTTCTTTTTGGTAGGACGTTTTCCTTTCCCATGTTGATTGGTTTTCTGTTTCTTTTCTGGCTTAGAAGAATTTTGTTCTTTTCCGAACTGGAACCCACCACCATGAAATTTTCTTTTCTTCTTGAAACCCCCAGGTTTGCTAGTTTCTGTCATATACACTTCAGCATTTGACTTAGCAGCCGCAAGGCGGTCGCTTTCTAATTCAAGGTGACGTTTGCATCATCAAAGGTTTTGATGCTCTCATTGTGGGTCAAATGCATTTTCATATGCTCCCAGCTATTTGGAAGAGAACGAATGACCGCTTGGACTTTCTGTTCATCTGTAAGAACATGTCCAGCATCTGCCAGTTCAGTAATCATGTTTGACATTTGCCTCAAGTGTTTTGACATAGTGAACTCAGGACGTTTCTTGTATGTGTCAAACTTGATTGTCAGTGACCTGAGTTTGGTTATTGAGGTACTACCAAACTTTTCAGCTAGTGTGGACCACATGTCCTTAGCCATGTCATATTTCCTGAACTCTTTCATTAGGTCATTATCCATACTGCTCAGCAACGTAATGCGGGCAATGGAATTCTTTTTCTTCCAGGCCTCATAAGCCTCTCGGTCTCGCCTGTGTTGGGCCGTAGTGCCCTGTTCAGGTTCATCCATGCTCATTTTCAAAGTTTCAAGAACCTCTTGTTCTTCTAGCACATATTGGATTTTCATGCTCCAAATTTCATAATTATCGCCATTCAGTTTCTCACCCTTGTTGAGTTCAGCAATAATGTTCTTTGTTGCGGAAGCCATATTAAAAACACAAAGTTTCTACAGACATTCATGCACAAATGTTAATACTTTTATTTATTTTATCATGAAACAAATTATGTTTAATAAAATTCTTCAATGGGGTTGGAGTCAAAAGGCCACTATGTGTCCAATCATCATCCAATTACCCAATGTAAAAATATTATCAACATAATCAATCATGTAAAATCATTTTCTAAAAATCTAAAATCTTAATTCTTAGACATCTTAATCATGCGACTATTGTACATGACAATCATTGATTTAATTACATAAATTAAATTCAACATGAAACATTCATACATATAAATACAATATTTACATGCCGTAAAATAACACACAGAAACAACATGAAAGAAATTAATATTTTACAATAATAATTTTCCCAGTTGTAGAGTCCCAACTCATGTATGTTTTTGGATACGAATCCTCAAACTCTTTGGGTAACTCGTAATTGATCTTGGACAGCCATGGAAAACCTATAGCAAATTTAGGATCCTTACAACGTTTCAGGGACATCGAAGGAAAAATAGTATTATTTGCCTTATGTCGTAGATACTGAACCGCTAACCTCTCAATGGCTTTATTATAAGGAACATGTTTTTCCTCACGTTTTACTAATATCCAAATACGAGTAAGTTGTTTTTGCCATATCTTGGGGAGAGTGTTTCTCAGTAATCTGAATCTATTCGGCTGTCCTATCCAATTACCTGCCCAGATAGACTCCTGTAACATGTTATTGAAAGTGATGATATGCGAAATCATATCATCGCTTTCACTCATTCGATATTTATCAATTTCCATCAACATGTCTGATATCATCTCCCGGTCTGTGGGTGTCGTAATCACTTTTGCAATTCTTCGAATAATCGCCATGATTTTTCTGCAACAAATACAAGAAAAAATCAATATAATGAAACACAAAGTTACATTGACTAAAATAAACATCACAAAGATATTCATTTCATAAACACAAAGTTTATATGATAAAACAAATTTATCATGGTCGATTAAAACATTTTGCACAAAGGATTAGACTTTTAACCATGACGGATCGGAATTACCAAAGCAAACCGATACAGACATGACCAACACGGGCCTCACAGATTTCCACGCGCCATACACGCGCCCAAGGAGTGTCTCACGCGCCTCCACGCGCTCCACGCGCCGGCCACGGCTCTCACTCGCCCTCACGCGCCGCCAGCCTCGCCAAGTCACACGCGCAGACGACATGTCGTCCGCTTGTTCGTGTCCGTATGACAAGTCGTTTCTATGTTATAAGAAGCAGACGACTTGTCGTCTATCTTCTATTCGGATGACATGTCGGTTGAGCTCATATGCACGTACGACTTGTCGTACACTATTCGGACGACTTGTCGTCCTATTCCTAAATACCGGATGACATGTAGTACGGCTATTCTGGGAGTGTTTTTCTGGGTAAAAACAGATTCATCTAGCCAACTTCTAGGGTCCATATCTTTCTCAATTTTAATCCAAATTAAGCAAATGATATACCAAATTGAAGATCTCATGACCTAGTTTTCAAAACATATTTGAACATGCGATTATCAATTTTCTACAGAGAGTTATTACGGCCCAAAGTTGGAAGAAAATCATTTTTAAAAACAAAAACCAGAAACATTTTCAACATTTTTCATGCTTGTTCATGCAATTTTTGTATAATCCAACTAGAATACATGCATTTAAGCTCTGATACCAATGTTAGGAAACATAATCCCTAATATATTACATGTTTGTCCTCTTAGGATCTAACCATACATGTATTACTAGTCCTAGATTTATTTACATGCTAATTGAAATAAATCTACTAATCACACAACACAATTGCATACCTTTTATGCTTGTAGAGACCTCTTAATCAAACTTAATTGATTGCTTAACTCAATAAGCAAATGGTCTTATTTATAGGAGGGAAATCAAGTCACTATGCATGATTACTATTAATCAAATTATTAGGATGCATAATGACATTTTCTAACCCTTCAAAAATGTTAACATCATGGGTGCACCATATGTTCCCCATTTAACATTTCACTAATTGTTGTTACTTAACAACCCTTGTTGTTACTTAATTATTTGATTAACAACTCTTGTTGTTTACTTAATTATTTGATATTACTAATTGTTGTTATCAACAACACCAATAATTAACTTAATAATTTCCAACATGAAATTATTACTAATTGTTGTTATTTAACAACATCAAATAATTGCTTAATAATTTCCAATTAACAACAATTAACATTATCCAACAGTTGGTATTCCAAAATTTCGTGGTTTCTAATCGATTGTGGTATATGTTACAGATTTGAGGAAGGAAAGATGGCATGAACCTGGTAAGTACCTCCTATTGATTTCCCTTAAGTAAATATCGCAATTAAGGCTGGATTAGCCGTAGATACCCTTTTTGCGTGAACTGTATTCACATTAGAGTGGTATAATTACATAGCCTAAGACATGAATTGAAGTTTTCAAGAATGATATTTAATGTATGCAGGAAGGAATACCGATAATGGTCTATAACAGTTAAGCATATACATAGTGTGCATGTACGTAGTTTATGACAGTATAAGGAGAAATAAAAGTTTAAGTATATTAGATCGATAACCATAATATATGTATTCGATATGTATACCTAGTTTATGTAATTGATTTGACTGTAGTGACAACATAGCTATAAATATATCGCTAATGGGAATCAGAATTCAGTAGTAACATATAGTTCTACGAGTGTTGTTATGTATAGTCTAACTCTTTATCGAAGTATGTGTACCATGGAAATATTGACATATTTCAGAGAACTTACTTTATCTTTTGTAGTACATCATCAGTTGTAGCTCAAATTTAAAGTTGTGTTTTCAGATAAATTCAAATTGTCATATATGAGCTTTAGAAATGATTTCAGAGATATTTCTAAATAAATTTTAGTTTTTTTTTAGGCTATATCAGTTTTGATTTGAGTGGGGATCCAGTTGTATAAGATGTGTTGATATGTTTGATGATATATGTGAACATGTTTCATATGGATGTGTTTGGTCAGATGGGGCACTAGTCCACTTGTGTGAACTGGATGACTGGGATGTCATCAAGTTATGGTTGACGAGGTTGCTTGTGCTGATTTGTTTATGAATGGTGGCATTGCATTGTATGACATGACATACATGTTTATATGGTTGTTGTGATGTTGCATACCCAGAGATAGACCTTGTGAACATGAGCAGACACAGATTTGGGGATAGGGGGATGACAACACGTAACGCTCATAGACTCCAGTTCAGATCCAAATTCAGGATTAGGGGGAAAGCGATACGTAACGCCCCTAGATCTCAACCTTAGTGTCGTGGGGACTGCGATAAGTAATGCCCCATGACACTATTTATGCCTTTAGATTGACAGTTATACGTAACACCTTTAAACATCAGGTTTTACATAGGATTTCTAGGTTGGTGCTGAGAGGGATGACGATACATAACGCCCATAATCACAAGTTATTACAGTGATTTTTAAAGTTTTTAGATAAAATAAGTTCATATTTAAAGAAAGTGAAAAATACCTTATTTTTCAAGAGAGTGAAAAATAGATCTACATTATATATATAGAAATAGAACAATAAAAATAATTTCCTAGCTAAAGAAAGTAAGAAAAATACCTTCTTTTTTTTCAATATTCTTCGAATTTTGCTCTAGAATACCATTTTACTCTCAAAGCTCTCTCTTTCTATGTTTTTGGAAGTTTGAATTATAAAACAAATGAAACAAAATTATGTATATACTTTGGTAAGTATGGCGGAAAATTATAGGGACAAAGGGTCAAATTGCTTTATTTAATCTAATTAAAATTAAAGCCAAGATAACTTGTTCAATTTGAACACTTCCACCTTTATTAAACATGTCATTTGTAAGCAATAACAAATAATCAATTATTATACAAATTATGACTTATGGGTATTTATATTTAATAACTTAATTATTTAACATTTAAATTACTAAATAATTAATTAATATATTTATCTATATATGTATTTTTATTTAACTAAATACAAAAATACATATATTTATGACATGTGTCAAAAATCTTGTTTGACAATTAATTAATGTATATCTAATCAAATTATGTATTAAATACAAATAAGTAGTAATTAAGAAAAGACTAAAATGCCCATATACATGTGTATTATAGTTTAACTGTTAAACGATTTGAATTAACTAGCTTAATCCGATAAAATATTATGAATAATCTATTTTTATTCATAACGTGTTGTCCAAGTGCCCAACGAGTACACTTCATATCGTGGGACTCTTTAAGTTTAGGTTTATCCGTCATTGAATCTAATTTCGTGTCCATAATTCACCAACTTATGAATTATGAAGACCACGGATAATCTCGTTGAACTATACAAGTCGAGGTCTTCGCATACGTATAATCCCTCTATCACGGGTAATCCATATTATACCAAGGATATAGATTTGAACGTTAAATCCCTAAGGTATAATACAGTCGACTTATAAATTTATGATCTCTAAATATCATTCGGAACTTGCTTACACAGTGTACCACGACCATTGATTTAACATATAGCAAACATGTGAAAGATATTTATGCCTTGTACACAGGACTGACGGATCCCATATTGATACTCACCGGATATCCTAAGCATCAGTCCACACCTAACGAACTGGTGGAGATCTGACCCAAATAGGTTGGTGACATGACTGCCATCAAAGTGGGGAGGATAACTCATATATCCACCATGATATCTCAAGTCAAATGACCACTAAGCTACTCGACTCAAGAATATTCCAATAGACGTTGGTGTACCATCTATTAGGAAATCTTCAGTGTATCGTTTAGTGTTTATCAATAAACACCTACATGTCTATACGAGTTTGGAAGAAAACTCATGGTTCACTAGGATAAACCATCCGACCAAGTCTCGATATACGACATGTACATGTCTCATTGGATTTTACTAACCAACATGTATCAGTAAATCTTGACCAAGAACTTTATTTGAGAATATATCTCTAGTAGTGACATCTCTCAATGTTAATTACACACTTCGTTTAACTATACACTACAATTAATATACTCAGTTTTTTTATCTAATATATACATATCATTAAACCAAATTTAGTTTCAATCTAATAGAAATTAGATCGAATATAACTATAAAATTCAAAATGTGCTACCATAAATACGTAATATTATGGAAATAGTGATTGTTCATATTCATGAATCGATCATAAATACGATCCCGTTTGGCGCTCAAAGCACCGATCCAAAAAATTTATCTCACTTGATCTAATGTCAATCCATGGTATCACATACACATCTTAATGTATATCATATATAAATAGCCCTCAAGAACTCACCTAGCACTTAAGAAGCGTGAATATAAATTCCCCAGAATTAGTTTTAGTTCATTCCAGATTCACCCTAGCGTGTTAAGGGCCACTCTAAGGGTCTCGTATCAGCTCGCATACATACATTATGTCATGATATACGTATAATATGCCTTGAAGTAATAGCAAGTACTTGAATAGATAAATTTAGCCTAATTCCGTAATGTATTTCTCAATCCATTTTCCAATCAAGATTATCGATTATTGATCATCGTAGGAACCGCAATTCCCAACGGCAAAGCGAATAATGCCAGCGAGATCCAAAAATCTATGAGTGGACACTTTTCCTTTAAGTTGATTTTCATTATGTTATTTTTTAGTTCACACTTACTTTCCCGTATTTAGGGCGTCAGCCAAATTTACTTCCAAAGTTTATTTTGATTATGAATTTTCTAAAGAGTGATTTAGAAAAGAGATCTTTACAAAAGTATGATCTCCGTGATTTCGGGGCATGGGAAAAACCCACCCCAATATGTAACTTGACTCAGTTATGGAATTGACGGATTCAGATATCGTGTGCATACATAGTTCAGGACTAGGGATGACAGATGCCCCTCGATCCTAGATTTAGAGTCTGGAGGGCAGCATAGACCCGCAACCCCGGCTCTAGATTGTGGCTTGGGGGACATTGATACATAATGCCCCAAGACCACCAGATTTCAAGGCTAGAGGGACGGTGATACTTAACGCCTCTAGACCCTAGTTTCACGGACATGTTGTGGCATGCTTTGGGGGACGACAATATGCAACGCCCAAATATCATGGATTTGCACTCTTGGCTCTAGTTAGGCGTATGAGGGGATAGCGATATATAACACCCCTATGCGTCAGGTTTTCAGCAGAAATTCAAAATCTATTTTTTTTAAATAGATTTTTAGTATTGGGTTTTCAGAGATAGACTTACATAAAAGAGATTTTAAGAAAGAGTTTTCACAAGAAACCATTTTATGAGAATTTCATAGAATTACAGTCAAAATCTATTTTCAGAATATTTTCCGGAAAGAGAATTGTTTTCAGATAATCATAGAGATTTTAGAAATGTTGATTTGAAATGAATTTGGAATTTCAAAAAGCATTTTAGTACCTATTTTTAAACTGTCCACTCACTAGATCGTTAAAATGATCTAACTCCCCACTACCAGTGTTTTGTTTTGCAGGTTCACCCGGAGGACGAGCTCGAATGATGGATACTAATGGCAGTCACTAGAGGGTTGAGTCCACCAGGTCGAGTCTGAGTCTAAGTAAAGTCATGTATCATACTTGTTGTATAGTTGAGATTGTATATGTTATTGTGTTAGATGTGTTTATTATCAAAAATTGTAATGTGTTGAGTACATTGTATGAGTATTTGAGATGAATTCCATGTTTTTAAGTTGGGTGATGGTCCCTATGTATGAGTTTATGTATAAGATAAGAATAGTAGTGTTGAACAGAGTCAAAAGATCAGAGGCTTAGAGGGATAGTATGGCATATTCCCTACCGGTAGTATCTCCTGGAGGGGATGTTACAAAGATGGTATCAGAGCATGGTCTAGGGAGTCAGTTACTGTAGTGGGTAGAGCATTGGGGTTTTATATACGCAGTATGTCCGGGATACCCGTATGCGAGGCACTGCCTCTCCAGTATCTGATCCTCGAGTACGTCTTCAAGCTCTATAGACAGGTTTAGTAAGAATTTCCAAAGTTATCTGAACCCTCTTCCAAGTAAAAGTAACCATAATCTTTGTTCTAGTTAAGAATTCTTTTATAGTCATCTTGCCTTATTGGCATAAGTTCAAGACAAGTTATGAGGATGAATAGTGGGGGTTCTAAAAAATGTTCATGTAAAGAAGTAAAAGAAAAAGAGAAAGTTAAGAGAAAAGTACGATGTACAAATACTCAGAGTAACCAGAAGCAATTAGAGGCAAAACTACAGAAATAGATATATAAGGAAGTGCCAGAACTTTTAGTAGAAAAGATAAGAGAATAAGCCTGAGTAAGAGTAAGAGTGCCAAATTGAGCTATGTAAGGTTTCCTTCATTTCGTAAGATTCATTCCTTCTTTAGAAAGTTCTTTCAAGTGGAACCAATAGCCTTTGAATACCCTATAAAGATAGCAAGCTCTCCGAATAACAAAGGATAGTGAGAAGCATAAAAGAGTTAAGAAATTAGAATTAGACATAGGAGTCCGATAGACTAGAAATGTCAACAAGGGAGAAGATATTATAGATTCCAAAACCCAAGCTAGTAAGAATTAAGCAAATGAAGGTCGTAAGCCGAGATGATTAGTTATCTTACTTGAAGCAACCCAACATAAATATGACCCTGAACTACTCAAATTCTCACCCTCAGTAATGTCGGTTGAATAAGCATTTTTGAAGGAGTCTATCTCATACCTATCTTATATAAGTAATAGACTCCACTAGGACACAAAATACCGAACAAGGACATCGACATCCGTTGAGATGTAAATACTTGCCTCATTCTTCATCAGTATCGCTGAAGATCACCGTACGAAAGCTCAACCTACATAGTGTTATATTTTAAGTCAAAAACAGAAAACATCGAGAGGTAGTTCACCTAAAAAGAGATAAAAAGGCTTCTAATACTAGAAAAGACAAAACCCGATATAAAACAAGATTAGCATTTGGCCGCATAAGTAAGAATTCTTATATCAGACCGATGCCAGTAGAAAATCCATCTAAGTTTAAAAAGATAAACCTATGAGGTTGGAAACACTCAGGAGTAACAAGAGTACTAGTATGAACAGTAATTTTAAATGGTATAGTTGTAGTCTAAGAAAGAATCGAGAAGTAAGGATTTAGAAATAACCGTAAGAATGGATCACCACTAGTTTCAGCAGCACGACTTAGAGTCAAGGGATGGAATATGGAAAATAATATATTAGAACACAGTAAGTATCGAAGAAGATCAGAATAGACAGTAACATAGTTAGCATAGCTCTAAGGTAACAATGTAAGTGGGGACTTCAGAATGGTTAATAAAGGTTGAGAAATCTTAAGACATGAGGTAGTCGATATAGATTCAACAGAACGGATAGTAATTCTTTATTCTAGTTGCGCGATTATAGTAAGTATATAGGTATCTAACCAGACTTGGAAAGCATGTAAACACCCCAACGTAGAGCCCAAGAAGAAGATGAATAAGTAAATAAGTGTATTTGACAGAATAGACGGATCACGAGACGATTAGATTTCCAAACCAATAAGTTAAATGAAACATAGCTAAGAATCACGAGATGGTGATGTTCCATGTGAGATAGAATAGTTTGAAATCACAATACGTTGAGCAAATCTAGAAGTCATCGTTGAATTGGTAGTTTTTAAGAGAGTAAAGGCTCAAATGAGCGAAGGGACCAGAAAGAACGATTCTCATGAATATAGTATATAACTCATAAAAAAGTCTCATTGTATTGAGATAGAAGAACTAGTTGGAGAGTAACACCTGAACCGGAAGATTTAGTAGAGAAGTTCTAAGCAATTGAAGTTGATGGAGTTTCCAGGGGAGTAAAGACATAAGGAGATCAAGGAACTGAGAGGAGAATGAAATCTAATTAACGGAGTAAACATCATGAGGAGGAATAACAAATAGAATTTAATAGGAATTTTAAGAGAGAATAATGACGTAAGATGGTTAAGAAATAGAAACTAGTATGAATGAGTATAGAGACAACATGATGAAGTATTTAGAGAGCATAACTCTAGAGAAGGTTCATGATAAGAGGTAGTATGATCAATAGTCGAGAACCAGATCAAAAGTGAAGTAAAACTGGAGACAATTCAGATAATATCTAGCAGAAGTACCTTAATGGGGGAGGCTGACACTAGTGAACACGGGAGTCCCAGGCTTATAGATGAACATGACGCGCAAGTGCAGCACTGGGAGTTAGTGGGGTCAGCATAACTGGAAAGATTTCGAGATCAAGCCCCACCCTCCCAATCCTTATTATACCACAGTAGCCAAGAAGTACCTTAATTACCGCCTCAAGATATCCCCAAAAATAAGTGAAACTATAATATAGTAATATCTTATAAGAAATAGTAAGAGACAATTGGAAGGTAATACCCCTCAAGATAAAAGACAGATACAGAGGAACTAGAAGTTCCATAAATAGTTGAGAACTGGAATGGGGACAAAAAGAATATTAAGAAAAAGTTGAAGGAGGAATTATTAAGATAACACGACAATAGAAAGAGATACCAGATAAACAATGACATAAATGTTTAGTGATAAGGTAGATTGTCAATGGTACTACGGAATAATAACCTTTTCAGAGTTGGAATAAGACTGGAATTTTATTATATGAGTAAGAGGAGAAATATGGATGATAGTGAGCTGTATGTTTCCTTTCACAACGAACCGTTGAGGATGCTGCATAAAATGACTTGAAATGAGATTTACTGAAGAATAACCTAAAAGCGGCCAAGAAAACTATAAATACCGTTACTGTAGAAACTGGGACAGGACTTGACAGGATAAGACTCGAGGGATAATTAAAGGTGGAGTATTCTAAAGTGCAAGTAGGCAAGGAAAAAATAATCAACGTAAAATATAGTAACCATACTTGTACTGGCAAAGAAATAAAAGGTGTAGAATAGTAAACCATAACAGTATAACCAGTGCCAACATTAATAATAAAGAACATAGTTTCATCATAAAGGTGTATACAGGCAGGCTTAGTACAGATACCTTACCCCAGAAATCCTTAGCCAATCGAGAAGGATTGCTAGGGAAAACTGTAGGGGTTCATATACCTTCGGGTCGGTGGCAGCGGAAACGCAGGTAAAGACAGAAATCATATTTCAAAACTTTTTCAAAATACCGAGTAAATTATTCAATATCTAATATAAATAATCTATTCAGATTTCACCTAAACCCAAAACATTACTCACATACATGATCCGATCAGATGAAGTAATAATCTGACCACAAAAGGCTTTGGTCCGACCATAAGAAGTCATGGTCCGACCACATGAGATCACGATCCGACAACATGAGGTTATGCCGACCATATAGGGTCATGATCCGACCACACTAGGTCCGACCAGACCATAGACGACCATATGAGATCCGACCAGACCGGATTCGACCAGACTATGGCCGACCAGACGAGGTCCGACCAGACCATGGCTGACAAGACGAGATCCGACCAGACCAGGTCCGACCAGACGAGGGCCGACCAGACGAGGTCTGACCAGACCAAGGTCAACCAGACGAGTATTTTACATGCATCATATACACATCTAAATACACAACAAAAATTAAAAGCCCAAGGGTGGTAGAAGGTCAAAAACTAAAAACAAACACTTCAATCAAGTTTCTAAAACACCAAACAAGCCTCATCACAATGAAATAACTATAGAACAATTCTAGGTCATTTAAGAGTGGGTCAATAACTGTAGAATGGCAACTAGTTTCTTAAACCATCAAAAGAATACTTACTAGCTCATTAGTAACATTCATTTATCTTTATACATGCAAAACCATATCATCAAACTTTCATAAAAAAAAAACACAAAGAATAAAGAATAAAAAAACATAAGAACATCATAGTATATGTAGCCTAGAACATAAGGAACATTTTCCTTTCTAATAGTAAGTTGGAGAAACTTACTAAAAATCCAAGCTTTTCTTGTTTTTCTTTTTTTCTTTCTCTCAAGCTTCTTGGTTTTCTTTCAATGGAGTTTTTGATGATCCATTTGTGTTATCAAAATTATCCAACCCTTGGACAACTTATGCCTTGGCCGAATTTAGGCATCAAAGAAAACAAATTGATATTTTTCAATTTAATTCAATAAATGCCCACTTGGCCACTTGCCTTTTGAAATCATTAACTCTTTAATGAGTTTCTTAAAGTCAAGTATAGCATCTTTATGTCATCTCATCAATAATCATAACTTTAATACATTTACATTTTAATTAAATTAATCATTTAATAATTAAATAATTAAATAATTATTTAAATACAAATATATTAAATATATGTATTATATTTACAATAAATATCAAATACATATATATATATTTATGATATTAATCAAATATATCAATTTGACAATTAATTAATGTGTATTTGAATTAATCTAATATTAAATACAAATACACAAAGAATTAAAGAAATGACTATCAGGTCCTTACACGTGTATTTTTTGTTTAACCTTTAAACGACTTTATAAATAATCAATATTATTTATAAATGTTGCCTTAGTGCTCTACGAGTATATTTCATTAGTGAGACTCTCTAGATTCAGGCATATCCATCACGAAATAAAATTTTATGTCCATAATTTATCCACCCGTAAATTATGATGATCACAGATAAACTCGCTGAATCATATAGGTCGAGGTCATGGCAAATATATAATTCCTCTGTCACACGTATCCGGATATATCCCAGAGATATAGATGTAAACGTCAAATCTCTATGGGGACAATCCCGTCGACCTCTCAATTAGCAATCTCTAAAAGAGAACACTTAGAACTGACTTCTAAAGTGTACCACGGGCCCATGGTTTTATATGATTCCTAATCAAATGGACTACCTATGCTCTGATACACAGAACTGACGGATCCTATCTCGATACACACAGGACACCCTGAGGATCTATCCACACCCAATGAACATGCGGAAGTCTGATCTAAATAGATCGGTGACGTGACAGCCATCTAAGTGCGGAAAATATCTCATGCGCCCACAGTGGTATCCCAAGTCGAAGAATCACAAGTGCTACTCAACCCAAGAAGATTCTTATTGACATTGGTGTACCATCCATTAAGAATCTTTGGTGAGTCGTTCAGTGTTTATCCGCTATAAACACATACACGTATATACTAGTCTCCAAGACTTATGGTTCATTGAGAAACCATTGGAATCATATATTCCAGTATACGACATGTACCGGTCTCAACGGGTTTACTTTACTGACCAAGTAGTGTAAACCTTGACTAGGAACAGTCTGAGAATGACAACGTCGTGATACAACTCAATATTAGTTGTGACGCTTTTGCAACAGCATCATGACTAGTCATTCAAAGGTCATTACGTCTTTACCATATTAAAAGATACATTATATTATAGAAACTGCATATATTATTCATAATAAAAACGTTCTACAGTAGTATTCTCAAAGAAATACAACCGGGAAATTGGAGCTCTGAGCAACAACACCAAAAAAAACTCTCACTTGCTCTAGTGCCAATAACGATTGTATCTAATACCCATCGACTCCACGTGTTTATCAAACAACTTCGGAGGTATGGCCTTGGTCAGCGAGTCTGCTACATTATCTTCACTCGGTACCTTACACACGGTAATATCCCCTCGCGACACAATCTCTCGAATGATGTGGTACTTTCGTTCCACGTGCTTCGACTTTTGATGCGCCCTCGGTTCCTTTGCTTGCGCAATGGATCCAGTATTATCACAGTATAACGGAATCACATTCTCGATACTTGGGACAAGTCCCAATTCTGTGATAAAATTCTTTATCCACAAAACCTTCTTTGCAGCTTCAGAAGCTACAATATATTCCGCCTCAGTGGTGGAATCTGTTGTTGATCCCTGTTTGGAACTCTTCCAACAAAATGCATCTCCGTTAAGGGTAAATACGAATCCAGCTGTAGACTTTCTATCATCAGGATCCTATTAGAAATCGGAATATGTATACCCATTAACTTGCAGTTCGTTTCCTCCATAAATTATTAACTTATCCTTAGTACCTTTTAGATACTTCAGGATATGTTTAATGGCCATCCAATGGTCATTACCTGGATTGGAATGATATCTACTAGTTACGCTAACAGCGAAACTGATATCAGGCCTCGTACATAACATGGCATAAATTATGCTACCCAAAGCTGAAGCATAAGGTTGGTTAGACATTCTAACCTTCTCATCTTCTGTTTGTGGACTCATTTTTTTCGAAAGATGAATCTCATGTCTGAACGGTATGTTTGCTATCTTACAGTTACCAAAATTATACCGTTCCAAGATCTTATCTATGTACGTTGATTGGGATAACCCAATCATCTTCCTTTGACTATCTCTATAGAGTTTTATCCCTAAAATATAGGAAGCTTCTCCCAGGTCCTTCATGGAGAAATTCTTACAGAGGTACGCTTTGACGCTTTGTAATATACCTAAATCATTCCCAATGATTAGGATGTCAACAACATATGGGACTAAAAATATGACCATGCTCCCACTGGCCTTCTGATACACACAGGATTCTTCCGAATTCTTGAGAAAACAAGACGATCTAATAATCTCGTTGAATCGAAGATTCCAACTTTGTGAAGCTTGTTTAAGTCCATAAATGGACTTCTTAAACTTACATACCATACCCGAGTTTTCGCTGGATGTGAAACCTTCCGGCTGTTCCATATAGATTTCTTCATCAAGAAATCCATTTATAAAAGCCGTTTTCACATCCATTTGTCAAATCTCGTAGTAAAGATATGCAGCTATAGAAAGCAAAATCCTAATAGACTTAAGCATGGCTACTGGTGAAAAAGTTTCACCGTAGTCGACGCCAGGTCGCTGCGTGTAACCTTTTGCTACCAATCGGGCCTTATAAGTTTCAACCTTACCTTCAGGCCCGCGCTTCCTCTTGTAAACCCATTTACAACCGATAAGAAAAATTCCTTTGGGAAGCGAAACCAAGTCCCAAACTTGATTTTCATGCATTGAGTCTAACTCAAATTTCATGACACTTTGCTATTTCACGGAGTCGATGTCCAACATCGATTCTCTATAGGTGAAAGGATCAGTCTCTTTTACTAAGAGAATATCTAGACTCTTTTCTTATATCAAATACAAGCGTTTATGAGGTCTAGATACCTTTTCTGACCTACGGAGTATGTGTGTTGAAGGTCATTCATCTACGTGAACTTCAGGTTCCTTCGTTGGTTCGTTGTTTTTAGGTTGGACTTCATCAAGTTCAACATGTCTATGATTACCACCTTCTGACAAAAATTCTGCTTCTAGAAATTTTGTGAAGCGAGCTACAAACACATTTCGATGCTCGGTATCATAGAACAGATATCCCCTCATATTCAAAGGATATCCAACAAACCTAAACGTTTGCCCTCGAGGTGAAAGCTTATCTTGCTGAGTCACCCTGACATAGGCAGGACAACCCCAAACCTTAATGTAATTAAGATTTGGTCTCCTACCGAACCATATCTCATACGGAGTCGTAGGAATAGCTTTTGAAGGAATCTTATTCAAAAGATGTGCAGCTATTAAAAGAGAGTAGCCCCATAAGAAATAGGGCAAATCTATGAAACTCAACATTGATCGGACCATATCCAATAAAGTCTGATTTCTCCTCTCAGACACTCCATTGCGCTGTGGAGTACCTGGAGGAGTATATTGAGCGAGAATCTCATTCTCCTTCATATAATCAATGAACTCACCACTCATATATTCTCCGCCTCGATCAGATCAAAGGCATTTAATATATTGACCAGTTTGTTTTTCTACTTCATTTCGAAACTTTTTGAACTTTTCAAAGGTTTCTGATTTATGTCGCATCAAATAGGCATAACCGTACCATGATAGATCATCGGTAAAGGTAACGAAGTACGAATAACCACTGTGAACAGTCTAACTTAGTTGACCACATACATCAGAATGTACGAGTTCCATTAAGTTGGCACGGTGTCCAACACCCGAAAATGGGGCTTTGGTCATCTTACCCTGAATACACGATTCACAAGTTGGATAGGATTCTATGGTGAGATCGGGTATCAAACCATTCCTAACTAATTGGGTAAGGCGTTTAACACCTATATGACCTAGCCTCATATGCAAAGTTTAGTATTATTAACAATAGGTAAACTACGTTTATTAACTCCAGTATTTAAAATATCTTTTGAAGTTTGCAATGTATAATGACCATGTTTATTTGAACAACAAAGGATCTGAATATTACATTTATCATATAAATACAAAGAACAGTTCTTAATATTAATATGATAACCTTCTGTATCTAATACAAAAGAGATATAATATTAGCTACACATTCATGTACAAAATGACAGTCATATAACAAAAGTGTCACATTCGGCAATGAGATCTCGTATACTCCCACTGCAACTGCATCCACAGAGTCTCCACTCCCGAATCGCAACTGCATCTCTCCCGGCTTCAGTCTCCTACTTTCCTTCAGCACCTGCAACGAATTGCAAATGTGAATGGGACAATCAGAATCTAAAATCCAGGTGGATGAAATGGCTTCACAAGCCAAAGATATATCAATAACTGGAAAAATAAATATACATGATGTAGATGCTCTCTCTCTCCTCAGCTAGGCAATGTAGTCAGGACAGTTCTTTTTCCAGTGCCCGAATTTGCTGCAGTGATGGCACTTGTCGTCAGAACCATTCTTGGGCTTTGATATCTTTGCCTATGGTTGAGGACGGAAACCCTTCTTCTTCCCTTTCTTCTTCTTTCCCTTTGACCAGGTCTGGGAAGAAGCAGAAAGAGAAGTAGGTCTCGAAGGGCGAGTCGGTACTCCCTTCTTGAGGTCATCTTCCGCCGTGAGCAACATCTTATTCAGCTCTTGGTAGGTACAGATAATCTCGTTCATGTTGAAGTACATCACGAACTGGCGATAAGAAGCTGGGAGTGAACCAAGAATGACACTCCTTCCGAGAATGTCATTCAGAATGATATTATGTTGCCTCAATTGATCGATCAAATCGATCATCTGAAGAACATGCGGGCTAACAGCTTGCCCCTCATCCAATCGCGCATGGAACAATTCCATTGTGACCTTGTGAATGATAACTTGTTCTTGGTTCTCAAACGATTGTCTCAATCGTGTCATCATACTATACGCATCTGACATGCCATAGTATTGTTTCTTGAGCCTCGGTGAAAGCGAACTTAAGATGTATGATTTAACTTTTAAATCATCATCCTTCCAAGCTTGGAAGACTTCACGTTCTTCCGGTGTAGCATCATCTACCACAGCGAGAGTTAGTGGACCCTCAAGAACATATCCCAACTTCTCGGAGTCGAGGACAATCCTCAAATCCAATTCCCAATCGGCGAAGTTATCAACGCCTTTGAGTTTGTTCGTATCAAGCATACGCGCAAACTGATTAGTGGATGGTGCCGTCATCGCAAATCTATCATATAGATCATGAAAAAATGGTTAGCAGAAATTAAACAGTTTCATATAATATCAAAAGCATAAACTAGATCATGGATTTTTAATCTAAAAATGCCTCTCCCACTAAATCATGCAATACTGTAATCCCCAAATAGAATACAAAGATTTAATAATTAAATTAAATACAAATAGTGAAAGGTGGATCCCATGAATATATTTCAGCTCACAGTAGAGGCACAGTCTAACCTACGTATATTCATCAGGTAGACAACTCATTGTCAATCACTCGCTAGTGACTCCTGGGATTCCGTTCCTAGTCGTTTCTCATTGTGACTGCTAAGGCAAGCCCACAAGGAGACGTAGCAAGGTTAAACTCATCAATGATAAACTCAAGCTACTTGTGTAACCCTGACAGCTAGGGCACGTTCAGGATTACGCTTTCGCTTGAATTTATCTAGTATCTAATATACATCCGGTATAAATAAATCTCTATCGGCTACACCCTCACAGCAGAGGCACGATCTTAGATGTAGTCACGGAGAAATGTTCATAAACCGTATTGACAAGACGGACCATATAACATGCATCAAATACATAATTACATCCAAACCTTATTAATTAGGGATTTTCCGCTAAGTGTCATACACCCTAAATCTAATCAAATTAGATCAAAACATGCATGTATAAAGTCAAGACAACAATATTTTAAAGGGCTAATCATATTAGGGGGCCTAGAATTAGACTCGCTCTGATACCATTTTGTAGGGGTTCATATACCTTCGGGTCGGTGGCAGCGGAAACGCAGGTCGGGGCAGAAATCGTATTTCAAAACTTTTTCAAAATACCGAGTAAATTATTCAATATCTAATATGAATAATCTATTCGGATTTCACCTAAACCCAAAACATTACTACATACATGATCTGATCAGATGAAGAAATAATCTGCCACAAAAGGCCATTGGTCCGACCACAAGAAGTCATGGTCCGACCACATGAGATCACGATCTGACCACATGAGGTTATACCGACCACATGGGGTCATGATCCGACCACACTAGGTCCGACCAGACCAAAGACGGCTATATGAGATCCGACCAGATCGGATCCGACCAGACTAGGGCCGACCAGACGAGGTCCGACCAGACGAGATCTGACCAGACCAGGTCCGACCAGACGAGGGCCGACCAGACGAGGTCCAACCAGACCAGGGTCAACCAGACGAGTATTTTACATGCATCATATACACATCCAAATACACAACAAAAATGAAAACCCCAAAGGAGGTAGAAGGTCAAAAACTTAAAACCAACACTTCAATCAAGTTTCTAAAACACCAAACAAGCCTCATCACAATGAAATAACTATAGAACAATTCTAGGTCATTTAAGAGTGGGTCAATAACTCTAGAATGACAACTAGTTTCTTAAACCATCAAAAGAATACTTACTAGCTCATTAGTAACATTCATTGATTTTTATACATGCAAAACCATATCATCAAACTTTCATCCAACAAAAAAACAAAGAATAAAGAATAGAAAAACATGAGAACATCATAGTATGTAGCCTAGAAAACAAGGAACATTTTCCTTTCTAATAGTAAGTTGAAGAAACTTACTAAAAATCCAAGCTTTTCTTGTTTTTCTTTTTCTTTCTCTCAAGCTTCTTGGTTTTCTTTCAATGGAGTTTTTTATGATCCTTTTGTGTTATCAAAATTATCCAACCTTGGACAACTTATGCCTTGGCCGAATTTAGGCATCAAAGAAAACAAATTGATATTTTTTAATTTAATTCAATAAATGCCCACTTGGCCACTTGCCTTTTGAAATCATTAACTCTTTAATGAATTTCTTAAAGTCAAGTATAGCATATTTATGTCATCTCATCAATAATCATAACTTTAATACATTTACATTTTAATTAAATTAATCATTTAACAATTAAATAATTATTTAATTATTTAAATACAAATATATTAAATATATGTATTATTAGGGGTGAGCAACGGTTCCGGGTCTACCCGGAACCTGTTGGAACCGGACCGATTTTCCGGGTTTGGAACCGGAACCAGTTATAATCGGGTAGGTTCCGGTTCCAAAAATGAAGGAACCGATTTTATCCGGGTAGGTTCCGGTTCCAAAATGATCGGAACCGGAACCGGACCATGGAACCGGTTTAATAACGTACTGGATAAAATCTGTTGAAATTTAGAACCTAAATTAGGTAGAAAATTGTATTTGAGAGTGAATCTAGTCTTAACAATGTGAAATTTATAGATGTTTAAAACATTTTTATTACTTCTTGTTATTACTGGCTATTTCCAATTGGCCAATACTTTTACTGGATTATAACATTTTTTTTTTGCTTGTTCTGATTACATTCAACTGAGTGTTAAACTGGGACTACTGATGGCCTCTGTTTAAACTGGGACTACTGATGGCCTCTGTTTTTAAAAGTCTAAAGCTTCATTTTCTTCGTTCTTGAGCTTCTGCACTCCGATTTGGTCCCCGTTTTTTCCTACGGACTCGTATTGGAATGTAGTTTTTATTAAAATATTTTAAAATAGGGTAATTCGGAACCGGACCGGAACCGGATTGGAACCGAATAATAGGGTACCCTATTTAATTGGGTAGGTTCCGGTTCCACTTAGTGCGGAACCGAATTTTTCTGGGTAGGTTCCGGTTCCATGCGGAACCGGAACCGAAACCGGTTTTGCTCACCCCTATGTATTATATTTACAATAAATATCAAATACATATATATATTTATGATATTAATCAAATATCTCAATTTGACAATTAATTAATGTGTATTTGAATTAATCTAATATTAAATACAAATACACAAAGAATTAAAGAAATGACTATTAGGTCCTTACACATGTATTTTTTGTTTAACCTTTAAACGACTTTATAAATAATCAATATTATTTATAAACGTTGCCTTAGTGCTCTACGAGTATATTTCATTAGTGAGACTCTCTAGATTCAGGAATATCCATCACGAAATACAATTTTGTGTCCATAATTTATCCACCCGTAAATTATGACGATCACGGATAAACTCATTGAATCATACAGTTCGAGGTCATGGAAAATGTATAATTCCTCCATCACAGGTATCCGGATATATCCCAGAGATATAGATGTAAACGTCAAATCTCTATGGGGACAATCTCGTCGACGTCTCTATTAGCAATCTCTAAAAGAGAACACTTAGAACTGACTTCTAAAGTGTACCACGGTCCCATGGTTTTATCTGATTGCTAATCAAATGGACTATCTATGCTCTGATACACAGAACTGACGGATCCTATCTTGATACACACAAGATACCTTGAGGATCTATCCACACCCAACGAACATGCGGAGGTCTGATCTAAATAGATCGGTGACGTGACTGCCATCTAAGTGCGGAAGATGTCTCATGCGCCCACAGTGGTATCTCAAGTCGAAGAATCACAAGTGCTACTCAACCCGAGAAGATTCTTATTGACGTTGGTGTACCATCCATTAAGAATCTTCGGTGAGTCGTTCAGTGTTTATCCGTTATAAACACCTACACGTCTATACTAGTCTCCAAGACTTATGGT
Source organism: Zanthoxylum bungeanum (assembly GCA_019454045.1). Classification (NCBI taxonomy): domain Eukaryota; kingdom Viridiplantae; phylum Streptophyta; class Magnoliopsida; order Sapindales; family Rutaceae; genus Zanthoxylum; species Zanthoxylum bungeanum. The sequence goes on from SKCR01029761.1 coordinate 203,973, forward strand.
TCATTGAGAAACCATTGGAATCATATATTCCAGTATACGACATGTACCGGTCTCAACGAGTTTACTTTACTGACCAAGTAGTGTAAACCTTGACTATGAACAGTCTGAGAATGACAACGTCATAATACAACTCAATGTCAGTTGCGACGCTTTTGCAACAGCATCATAACTAGTCATTCTAAGGTCATTACGTCTTTACCATATTAAAAGATACATTATATTATAGAAACTACATATATTATTCATAATAATAACGTTCTACAGTAGTATTCTCAAAGAAATACAACCGGGAATTGGCGCTCTGAGCACCAACCCCAACAAAAACTACCATGATGTAATGTCCTAGGAGCCATCGATGGGCAATGAGAGTACATGAAGAAGTTAACTATGAGTTATGAAGTCCTAAACCCATAGATAGTCGTATGTGTGAGAACTCGAAGGAAGAAGCTCATGGGCATTGGAGACTTAGTAAGGGGAAAACAGAAATGGTCAAATAGTTAGTTAAGCTATGATAATAAATGCTAAAATAAGATTTTATATGTGGAGCAAATGAGATATTTAGTACGATATATCTTATGAAGTCATTTAAGTGGTTATATTATAAAGAATAGCCGAAGAACGCGAAGTATACACAAGTCAATGGAAAGTGAAGGTTATTGGTTATAGTATAAAGTACAATGGTGATACCTTAAACGTGAAGAATAACAGAAGTTCCTAAGGATATTTAGGAATTATTGTTGTCATGACAGGTGATATAAGGGGTTTCAAATCAGAATGGAACTAAGATGAGTGAGATGACAAGCTACGAATATAGTACAATTTTGGAATTGATAGCTCATATGAATAGTTAAAATAGAGAATGCTTAATATAATTAGAGGTTTAGAAGTGATATTTTTGGGGTGCATAGAGTGAGTTGTAGTATGACGGTAAGTGTAATGTGTAGGGGTTTTATGGTGGAAATCCGATAACGCAGCGGAATCACGGAAAATCAAAATTTTTTATTTCAAAATTTTTCTTGGATCAATTAAGTAAACTTATTTATTTAATTACCCAATTATCAAATTCTGAAAAATTACACATGAGATCAAATTTCTTAGTAATTATCGAAATGCCCCACAACTTTGCAAATTGATCATTTTATTCCTAAAATTGTCAAATATAATTTTGGATGATTCTAAATCATTTCTAAAATGATTTGCAACAAGTCCAACTCATCAAAATCAGATTGCAACAAAATCCCCAATTTTATTCTAATTGCCGAGAGCACCCAAATTTTTCGGTTAATTACAATTTAGTCTCTTTTTGTTCAAAACATGTCAAGATCAAATCCAATCAACCCAAAATTTTATATGCATCATATACACACTATAATACATCATATATATGAAAAGCCCCAAATTTGGAATGGGTTAAGAACCCTAATCTTACAATTTCATCAAATTGACCAATTTCACCAAATCCATTAAATCCATTACTTTAATTCAAACTTTACAACACCAAACAAGTCTCACCATCGTGAAACAACTCAAGAACAATTCTAGGTCATCAATGAGTGGCTTAACAACTCTAGAATGGCAACTTGATTATCAAATAATCAAAAGAGAGCTTATGAAACCATTTCAAGCTCACTTTGAAACCATACATGCAAACATCTTTCATACACGTTCATAACCAATTAAAATATAAACGATAAGTAAAGAGACAACATCAAAGCAACACAAGATGAAGCTAAGCATGTTAGAAATATTTTCTATGTTGAAGACTTTAAAGAAAAACTTACAAAAACAAGATTTTTCCAAGCTTTCTTCTTTAGCCTCCAAGCCTTTTTCTCTCAACTCTATTATGTTTATTTGGTAACTTATGAACTCCTTAAACCCTAAAAATGAAAACAAAACAATATATACTCACAAATTTAAGCCCTTGGCCAAATTTGAAGCAATATTAATAGCTAGATATTTTTTTTGTTTCATTTAAAGTTTACTTTATCAACTTGCTTTAATCATCATCAAACCATTTAATGATTTTCTTAAAGTCAAATAAAGCTACTCAAAAATATAACAATTATATTTATTTTAGGTCATGGCCGAAAATTGCCTTAAAAAAGAAAAATAGATATTTTCAAATTTAATCAAAATTAAACAAATATCTTAGAAGTCAAACTCAATTTGACTACCATTTCTTTTAAAGCAAAGTCAACAATATACACTTGTAAATCATTTCCTATCATTATCATTTGGTAAGATATTTATATTTTAATTACTTTAATCATTTAACAATTAAATAATTAATTAATTAATTAAATACAAATATCTCAAACATATGTATTATATTTACTTTAAATATCTCAAATACATATATTAATGATATATGTCAAATATCATAATTTGACAATTACTTAATGTGTATTTAATAATATCAAATATTAAACACAAATACACACTAATTAGGAAATAACGGTTCGGCCCTCTAATGCATGTATATTTCATTTAACAGTTAAACGAGCAATAAATAATCATCATTATTTATAATAGTCGCCATAGTGCTCTACGAGTATATTTCATTAGTAAGACTCTTTATATTCAGGCATATCCGTCACGAAATCCAATTCGTGTCCATAATTTACCCACCCATAAATTATGACGACCACGGATAAACTAGTTGAATCATACAGGTCGAAGTCATTGCATACGTATAATCCCTCTGTCACAGGTATCCGGACTATCCCAGAGATATATATATTAACGTCAAATCTCTATAGGTATAATCTCGTCGACGTATCTATTAGCAATCTCTAAATAACATTCGGAACTTACTTCCGAAGTATACTACGGCCATAGATTTAACAGATTGCTAATCACATTTGGACTACCTATGTTCAATACACAGAACTGACGGATCATATCTTGACACACACAGGATATCCTAAGGATCGGTTATTTTGAAATGATATATTATGATGTAATATGAGTATTAGATATGTTCTAGGTGGAACGGGAAAGACTCGAAAAGTTTCGGATTCGTCCGTAATATTTTCGGGCTTTTTGGAAAGTTATTAGAATTTTAGCCGAAAATGGAATCTAATTGTGCGAACATGTTATATCGGATGGGTTATGAGTGATGAAACTGAAAAATTTATAATCAGGCTTGATTTGTTTATACCTGGAAGATCTGAAAGTCTGTATAATTGAGTAGGGAATTTTATAAAATTATGATTCGAACAGAGTTTCATAATTTGTTTTTGACAGATCTGACTAAGATCATGAGTGTTTGTGAGATGAGATAAGTATTCCATGCAATGAGTATTAATACGATGATTATGTTCTAAATAATTAAAGTAGCAGTTATGTGTGTATTTTTTCGTATCCATGAAATAATATGTATAGATTTAGTTAACTAAACCACCATTGGTTTGGGTTGGTTAAAGCCACAGGTTTTGGTGGTTTGGTTCAACCACGCATAATCTTATGTTATGGATAAAAATGTACATATATATGTATATTAAGCTAGAAGTATGTCATTGATATATATGTGATATGGTGATGATGTATTCTGATGTACGAGTCATTTGACAATGCTTGTGTAACAGGTAGCGTGTAACCTGCCCAGCACAGTAAATAATTATGTGAAGCATGTTAATATTCATTTTATGATATAAAAATGATTTCCATGACTTAGAAATCTCGACCGGAGACTCGGGATAAATTTTCAAGTTTTAGTGATTTTCTGTTAAATTTTTCATTTTGAACAACTGTTAGTAAAATAGCTGTAATATTTTCGTTTTAACTCCGATTTTGGCGAATAATATACCGTTTCGAAGGGAAAACATAGACGCACAAACTTCGCGTTGAATATTTTCCCAAAATCAGAGCAGAACTAAGTCAAAAATCGAGATTTCAGTGGCAGCTATAGTAATTTCGGGAAATGTCTAGAAATTATGACATGTGGCAAAATCCTCTCCACTCTTTTAAATACAGAAAAAATCAGCCCTCTTTTATAAAAAGAGAACTATTCATCACCTTCTTCATGCTCTCAAAAAACGAATTTGGTTCCCAAAACTCTTTCTCATTTTCCCTTCATCCCCAAGCCATTTAGAAGCAACAAATAATGGATTCCGGCTTCATTATTACAAAAGTGAGCTTCTTTCCTCTTTTCTTTTTCTTTATTTCAGTTTTGAAAAGAAATTTAGAGGCCCCAAATTCGCACCTTATGAACCCTAGGATTTCAATTTGGAATTTTAGCTTCAATAGAGCTTGTAGCATGCATTTTCTAGCATTTAGTGATAATATGAACATGTATTGAAGCATTATGAGTTGAAATGCCCAATTTTCTTTTCCCTAAGGGCTGGCCAAAATTGAGGGGTAAGAAGGATGAGTTGTTTTGTGTTTTGTATTGGTGATTAATGATGACAACATAAAGTGTCAGCATCGGATAACGTCGGAATCCAGGTAAGTACACTATGTGATGATTTCCTTGGGTTGTTTGATATTGAAAGGTTAGAGTTAAGATAAGTTTGAAAATGGGAATAAGAATTGACAATGAACATGATAGGTCGTTCTAGAGACTCCACCTAGAAGGAAATTGGTTAAATTAAAGTAATATGCAAAATTGTGAGACTTGGGCAGTAAACCCTAAAATTTGAGATTTGGGAATTTATACCTAAGTGTAATTATAGATATGTTTTATCATGTTATAGAAATGATACTTGGTGATAGAAATGAAAATTGGGATTAGACAAAGATTTAGCAAATACGAGATAAGGTATGCATGTGAAGTTGGACATTTAATGTAAACTCGGAAATTTTAAAAGAAAAGACGATGAAAGTAAAACTTGATTGGAGTTACGATTGTGAAAATATATAATGATGCCATTTTGTTGAGTGAGTTTATGAATGTATTGGATAAAGCATGAATATGCATACTTGTATATGTTGAGAATATTTGTACTTATGATGAGAATGTATTTCCTCGTAGCGTGAATTAACTTCAATGTGAATGCACTGGTATGAATTATGACATATGGTTGAGATATGGAAACGCTCGGAATGTATGGTATCTATGGATTACAGGTAAATGTTATGGTCTTATAATTATGAGTGAATATGAATTATGAAATGTGAATAACCTATAAAGATAATTTGAGATGTGTGATTGGATGAGATTGCGGACTTGCATAATGGTATGTTCATATATTGTATGAAATATGGATAAAGAATAAAATGACTAGATGTTGTTGAACACAGTTTATTAATGAGAAAGCATGCGTCATCTTTAAATGAATATATATGTGTTGAGGCATATGTGAGAATATGAAGTAATGATGTGGCAAGTATTTATATTCATGTGAGATTGTAAGTCAAAGCATGTGTGTTATATGCAAAGTATGATGAGGATGAAAAGACATACAGAACATGAGTTAACTCGAAATAAAAGCATGTAAGGAATGGAATGCATATGTCATTAATTTATGAGTTTGCATGAATATGTACATGAACACATATGACACGGTAAGAAGCATGGCTAGGGTAGAAATGAGCATGAGAAATGCATATATATATATATATATATATATATATATATATGTGTGTGCTAAGATTTTCAGCAGTTGAGCAAAAGTTAAGAATGTTTTCAAAGATTCAAAATCTTTTAAAGAAAAGTTTCAGATGTTTTTTTTTAAAAAAAAAAAGACAATATATTTCAGAAAAATGTTTCTTCCAGTTTTGAGATGTTAAAGCATGAGTTTTATGGTTTTTGGGGCATAAGGGAAAAACTCACCCAGTATGTAACTTGAGACTTAGTTGGAATTGACGGATTTCATATGGATTCGGGATTTGGGATTCGACCCATCCCAGTTGTACACTAATTGGAATTGACGGATTCAGATACATGTGCACATGTGGAGGACTAGGGGGACGCTCCTAGATCCTCAGCGCTCAGATGGTACATTCCTGGGCGGAGATGCGCCTACGGGCGGAGATGCACCTACGGGCGGAGATGCGCCTACGGGCAGAGATTTGGTTTTCAAAAAAAAAAAAAGATTTCAGATTTCAGTTTTCAGTTTTCAGAAAAGAGATTCAGAAAAGAACTTAGAAAGACGGTTTCAGAAAGAAGTACATGAAAAAGAAAGATTTTCAGAAAGAGTTTTCAGTTTTCAGATTCCCAGTAAACAGCTTTTAGAAACAAGATTTTAGAAATAGTTTCCAGAAATCATAGATTCAAAGCATGATTTTAGAAAGATAAGTTTTATTAAGAGGTTTTCAAACTGAGTTTCAGAAAGAATTTTCAGAAAGCAGTTTCTCAGAAAAAGTATTTTCTAAAGCATAACATGATAGAGCTGAGTATGGTTTACAAATCATGCATATAAATCATGTATTCTGGTAATTCATCTGAGATGCACATAGTTGATGTTAATGCATGATAGCGTGATCACATTCATGTAAGTATATAATATAGACGTTTATATGAATCATATGTCTACATATAATGAGTATTTTAGAAAACATTGATGTATGATAACATGATATGATAACATGATTCTATATATATATATATATATGAGTACGTGATTGCTAATAGTATGAGAATAGAAATAATGTTTTACATTACCGATTTGATGATATTTCAATGAAATAAGAGAAAGATAACTATATTAAGTGTCCAAACCAAACTGGCAAAGAATGAATAGGAATTAAAAGATATCCGAGTAGCGCAGCAAAAGCGTGAAGGGTTTTTGATGAGGCTGTTAATGATATTGAGACTTGACATGTATATTATGGATATATGAAAATATAACTAGCAGACATTTAATGAATGATGAATTGTTGATATGTTAAATAGAATGGTAAGAAAGTAACTTAGATAAGTTACCTGAGCTTAAGGTAGTAAAGTAAAAAGAAAGATAAAAAGTTAAGAAAATGAAAAGGTGTTAGGCTTGTGTGTGAGCAATGTAGTATAATGTACTATGATTATTATACATATGAGACCTTAAGTGTGGTGAATTAAAATGGTTCTGTTACGAATTAAAAATTAAATATATAAGAGCTTGTGTATAGGGTTTTAATGACCAATATATATTTAATGAAAAGATGATATATGTCGTACATATGATGGTATGGATTATATAAGAATGATTTATGATTGTAAGATTTGGATATTGTGAAAAGCTCATGATCGAAATACTTATGATTGCAATGATTGCAAATGAATAAGCTAGAAACATGTTACGAGAAAACAGAAAGAGATGAGTGTATTGATGCTCACATAAAAGGAATATAAGAAATGGAATATTTGCCAATTGGCTACGAAACAGATAGTATGAACAGTTGGTAATATAGAGAATGTGTGAATTACTTAGAAATCCCAGGAATAATATGTAAACTATAATTTAAACCTTGCATGTGTATGTTGCTCAAGGTAGGAGCATAGTTACTTACTGAGTCTTATGACTCACTATACTACAGTGTTTGAGTTTTGCAGGTTGGCGACCTAAACGGTCTACCGTGGATTTCAGAGTCGCGGAGCAGTCGGATAGCAGCGTTGCAGTCAGCCAGTCACCAAGTCTTGGGAAAGTCGAGTCTTGTGTATTTGAGCATTGTTGAGACGTGCTGAGCACAGATGCTTATGTTGTAAAGTTTTTGTATATACGTACTTTCGGGCACGGAGCGGGCATTGGCTGTATTATGTCTTTATGTCTGCATCGCATTCTTGTTGGGCCCTTAGATTACATTGATGTTGTAAATCCGGCCTGAGGCCGAGATTTTTATGTTCATGTTGTATATGGATGCTGGCTATAGGCCAGGTTGCTTGATGTTACGAATACATCATGCCGAAATTTCATTAGATTCAGAGGCTTATGGAGATGGTTTAACTTGTCTCCTGCCGGTAACATTGCTGCTAAGGCGGGATGTTACAGCTTGATGACTATGAAATGTGTTGTGTGATGTGCCCTCCATGTGGGATTCTTTTCAAACGATGATGGATAAATATGCGTTTTATGATGTACTTGACATGTGAATGGATAATCTTAATTAAGTGTCTTTTGGAATAAGTGACCTGCATGTGATTTTTTAAAAACTTGTCCCAAAAAAATAAAATATTTTGACTCCCCTTTTGACATGAAATGATTTCACTACATTGTAAATTCTCTATTTTATGGGGCTCTGCCTATCTAACTACGGTCGTTCTGTTACCCCCTGTATACATGGTCCCGTTTCGGACAATATCTTGTCAGTGCGTGCAATTCAGACATTGGACGCCTGGTTTTCATTTCGTCCAGTGAGTTTGTTCCTAGACGCTTATTACCATTTTTGTGAAATTTGGGTTTTGAAGTTGTTATCGATCACAGAGATCTTGTAGGGGTTTTATGGCGGAATATCGGTAACGCAACGGAAACGCGGAAAATCAAAATTTTCCGATTTCAAAATTTTTCTTGGATCAATTAAATAAAATTATTTATTTAATTAGCCAATTATCAAATTCTGAAAAAAAATTACACAAAAAACCAAATTTCTTGGTAATTATCGAATTGGCCCAAAAGTTTACAAATTGATCATTTTAATCCAAAAATTGTCAAATACAATTTTGGATGATTCTAAATCAGTTCTAAAATGATTTTCAACATATCCAATACATCAAAATCAGATTGCAACAAAGATCCCAAACTTTAAGAAAATTACCGAGAGGTCCCCAAATTTTCGGTTAATTACAATTTAGTCCCTTTTGTTCAAAATATGTCAAGATCAAATCCAATCAACCCAAAATTTTACATGCATCATATAAACTCCATAATACATTACATATATGAAAAGCCCCAATTTGGAGTGGGCCAAGAACCCTAATTTTTCAATTTCATCAAATTGAGCAATTTTACCAAATCTTTAAAATCCAACACTTTAATTCATTCACTGCTTCACCAAACAAGCCTCGCCACTTTGAAATAACTCTAGAACAATTCTAGGTCACCAAGGAGTGGCTCAACAACTCTAGAATGGCAACTTGATTAACAAAGATTCAAAAGTAAGCCTTTGAAACCATTTCAAGCTTACTTTCATGCACACATCTTTCATTCAAGTTCACAACAAATTAAACACAAACTATAAGAGTAGAGAGAACATCAAAGCAACACAAAATGATGCCAAGCATGTTAGAAATAATTTCCATGTTGAAGACTTTAAAGAAATACTTACAAAAATTAGATTTTCCCAAGACTTTTTCTTTAGGCCTTCAAGCTTTTTTCTCAACTTCTTTTATGTTTCATTTGTGTCTAATGAACTTGTTAAACCCTAAAAGATGAAACAAAATAATATATACCTCACACAAATGCCCTTGGCTGAATTTGGTGATGGTAAAATATCTAGATATTATTTTTTTTGTTTCATTAAAGTTTCTTTAATCAACTTGCAACTTGAATCATTACAACTTTAATGAAATTCAACAAGTCAATAAAAGCAACTCAAAAAATATAACAATTATATTTATTTTAGGGGTTGGCCGAAATTTACAATAAATGAAAGGAAATTGATATTTCATTTTTAACAATTTAAAATAAATATCCAAGGAAGTCAAATCCAATTTGACAACATTTTCCTTTAATGCAAAGTCAGACATTTACACTAATAATCATTTCTTAACTTTATTATTTCATAAGACATTTATATTTTAATTATATTAATTATTTAACAATTAAATAATTAATTACATATATCTCAAATATATGTATTATATTTACTTTAAATATCTCAAATACATATATAAATGATATATGTCAAATACCTTTATTTGACCATTTATTAATGTGTATTTAATATATCATATATTAAATACAAATACACATTAATTAGGAAATGACGGTTCGGCCTTTATTGCATATATCTTTCGTTTAACGTTTAAACGATTTATAAATAATCACAATTATTCATAATAGTTGCCCTAGTGCTCTACGAGTATATTTCATTAGTGAGAGTCTCTAGATTCAGGCATATCCGGCACGAAATCTAATTTCGTGTCCATAATCTACCCACCCGTAAATTATGACGTCCATGGATAAACTAGCTGAATCATACAGGTCGAGGTCATTGCATACGTATAATCCATCCGTCACAGGTATCCGGATAATCCCAGGGATATAGATGTAACGTCAAATCTCTATAGGTATTATCCCGTCGACGATTCTATTAGCAATCTATAAATAACATTCGGAACTCACTTCCGAAGTATACTATGGCCATACATTTAACTGATTGCTAATCACATATGGACTACCTATGCTCTGTACACATAATTGACGAATCATATCTTGACACACACAGGTAGACCCGGCCGGCGGTTCTGTTCCGGTTCGGAACCGAACCGAACCGGCCGATTTCTAGTTCCACAAGTGTGGAACCGGAATTGAACCGGTTAATTCCGGTTCGGTTCAGGTTCCACACTTAAGTGGAACCGGAACCTTGAACCGAATCGGAACCGACCGGTTCGGTTCCGATTCCGGTTCAGTTCCTAACTTTTTTTTTTAATTTCAAAAATAAATTAAAATAAATGAGATTAATTTTATAAATAAATAAAATTATTACATTGAAGAGCTTGAGCTTAAATTTTTAAAAATTTAAGTTGCCTACGTATCCTCCAGGGGTGAGAGGAATCAAAGCTCACGTTGTTCCATTACAATTTTAAGACATTTCCTCTTTGTAAATTTATAATTTTATAATTATCAATCATCATTATCAGTTGATCCTTCAGCTCTGGTTCCGCTTGCACTTGTTGTTGCAGATGCATTATCGAACAAATCTTCAAAATCATCGGGGGCATCTTCTTGTTGTCTCAGATCAGCTCGAGTCCAATCATCCACACAAGCTGTTACTTCTAGAGTGCTTGGATGTAATGAAGATCGTCTAGCTTCCAATATATTGCCTCTCAAGCTGAAGGCTTGCTCAACCGCAACGGTGGAAATAGGTGCTGCCAATATCTCTTTAGCAATAATTGTTAAAACAGGATATATATTTTGATGTCGGTTCCACCAATCAAGGATTTTAAAATTTTTACTAACTAAACTTTCAGTAGGAAACTCGAAATTTGTAGATAAATAATTATCTAATTCGGGGTTATTAGTTATCGTATCCCTAGCTTTTTTATTTCGTTGCAATAACCACGATCATCTGCGCTAAGTCTTGTTTGAATTACCGGGTCGCTACTACTAGATTCACCTAATGTTCCTAGGTTATATCTTACAATATAATCATTAAATAACTCAATTAAATCATTTCTTAATTTCGTCATTATTCTTGTAATATCAATTTCTTCTAATATTCCTAAATAACCATAGTAAGCTTGTAAAGTACCATTCAAACCTTCTAATTTAAATCTATGATCAAAAACAGCAGCAATAAGATAAAGTAAATGAATGTCTCTAAAATAATTCAATTTTTACCTTCATAACAGTAATGGCTTCTAACAAAACAATATCATTAGGATCGCTACTTTCAACATGTTCATCGAGAGCACCAACAATATTCAAACTTTCAAGAATAAATAAATGTGATGTTGGATAATAAACACCGCTAAAAGTTAAAGTAGTTTCATTAAAAAAATTTAAAATATCTAAAATGTTTTCACAAATATCTCATTGACTATGATAAAATGGACATTTTGAACATGTTGAGAAAAAAAAACTACATAATGCATCTTTGTATTGAAATGCTTGACATAAAAGAAAATAAGTTGAATTCCAACGTGTTGGAACATCTCTTGAAAATTTAATCGGTTTAATACCATTTATTTTACAAAACTTCGTCTATTCTCTCTCACTTGAGAATATGACCAAATACAATTAAGTGCCATTTTAATAGGATCAAGGAAAGGTGATAATAATTTTAGACCGTCTTGAACACATAAGTTAAGGACATGACATGTACAACGAATATGAAAAAATCGACCCCCTAAATTTGGTTCACATAAGGATTTTAAATCATTAATGGATGTAGTATTTGCATTATCAAATCCAATTGTTAAAATTGTATCTATTAAACCATATTCATCAAAAATTACCTTCATCATTTTATAAATATTTTGTGCAGTATGTTGGTCATCAAAAACTCTAAATGCAATAAGTCATTTTTGCATGGTAAATGATGCATCAATCCAATGACAAGTTACACCCATGTATGAGTGTGTTTGCCAATGGTCACTCTAAATATCAGAACATATAGAAATACGACCTTTTATCTCTTTAAATATGTCATTTAAAATAATTTTACCATCTTTATATAATTTAAAAATATGACGTTTTGTTGTGTTTCAAGTCATTCTACATGCAGAAGGATTTAAAGCATTATGCACGTAATTAGTAAAATGAAGTTTTTTACCAAAGCTTAAAGAAAGATGTGCCATACAAGTTAATTTCGCAAATTCTTCTCTATTTTTGCATCAGAATATTTAAATAAATCTACAGCACTCGTACCTCTACTAGATGATGCGTACCTGGCCATTTGAATTTGCGTCGTATCAATTCCAAGTTCAACCGGATGATGTCTTTCCAGGTGCTTGATCATATTGCTGTATCCATCAGAAAATTTATAGGTAACCCCACAATAGTTGCAAATTGCTCGTTGTGTATTATCTTCTAGGCGTTCCAAATGAAAATGAATTTTGAAAACATCCGAGGAACGAGCCTTAACTTCTCATCTCCGTGATTGTGCACCGACACTATGGCCGCTCTCTTGGGTTGTCATATTTGACATTATGTTCTCAGATGAGCTTGCCATTTTTCGTTTGAGAAATCAGGAAGAAAAATAAGAAAATTGACTCATTACGATTGATAATAAATAATTGAATTGAGATTGAGAATAAGAGAATTGTATGAATTGAGATTGAGAATAAGAGAATGGTAGGAAATGAGAGAGTTGAGAATTTGGTGTGTTGAAATAATGAAAAATGAATCCTATTTATAGATTCTAGAATTTTTTTTGATACTAAAAAAGCCCCTAAATATAACCGTTTTATTACCGTTATTAGGGATATATTAGTAATTTATAATTTTTTTTATAACAGTTTTTTTTTAATATTGAGGGCAGGGAGCCGTTGGGGTTTAAGCTTCCTGTTGGAACCCTACGGTTCCAACCGGAACCGTTTCGATTCCAGTTGGAACCATAGAACCGGTGGAACCTTACGATTCCATCGGTTCGGACCGGTTCGGATTGGGGTCGAACCCCAACCGAATCGGTCGGCCACGGTTCCGGTTCCGGAACCGAAACCTTTCGGTTCCAACCGGTTCGGTTCTGGTTCGGTTCCGGTTCCGAACCGGAACCGTGGCCGGGTCTACACACAGGATATCCTGAGGATCGGTCCACACCCAACGAACAGGCGGAGGTCTGATCTAAATAGATCGGTGACGTGACTACCATCTAAATGTGGAAGATGTCTCATACATCCACAGTGGTATCTTAAGTCGAATGACCACTATGCTACTCAACCCGAGAAGATTCTTATTGACATTGGTGTACCATCCATTAAGAATCTTCGGTGAGTCATTCAGTGTTTATCCACTATAAACACCTACACATCTATACGAGTCTCTCCAGACTCATGATTCATTGGGATAAACCATCAGACCAAGTCTCGATATACGACATGTACTGGTCTCAACGGATTTGACTAACTGACCCGTGTTAGTAAATCTTGACCAGGAATTATATTTGATAATATATATTTAGCAGTGACACTTCTCAATGTCAATTACAAACTACCTTTGTAACTGTGTACTGCATTATATATTATCGGGCCTTTGTCTAATATATACATATCACTAAACCATATTTAGTTTCAATCTAATCGTAATCAGATCGAATACGTAAATAAAAATAAGAGGTGCAACCATAAATAAGTAATATTATGGAAAAAAAAAAGGAATTGATCGTATTCATGAATCAGACATAAATATGATGCGGATTGGCGCTCTGAGCATCAACCCCAATAGATCTATCTTAAGATATATCATGGATACCGTGTTTTATATTTTTATTGATATTTCTATCTTATGATACTTTTGATTTAAGTTCTAATGATACTTTTGTTCATATATTTTATTAATCTTTTGGTTATATAATTTTAAAGTGTTTTGGAAGAAAATGATTCAAATAACTCTATTTTTATTTGGTGCGATATGATACAATTTTTGACATGGTGCTTGTAAGACGTTTTATGGATTTTAACCCTCTGTGGCGCCTGTTCTAGTGTCAAGACCATCAGAAAATGGCTGACCCACTGCTCTCTGTCGACATGGTCATATTCGGACATTGCCCCGTCTTTGTACGTGACTCGAGTAATTGACGTCTAATTATTTTGATGATTCTGTTTTTGGACACTTCATATTTCAAAAAGATTTATTTCTGCATAAATTCGATTGTGAAGATGATTATTGTGTGTTCTGATTTTTGATGACGTAAGAGTTAGCTATATGGTATTTGAGTTGAGATTATCGTATGTGATGCACTTCTGATTTCTGAATCTGTTAATGTATGAGATTGGCATGTATTATCTACATCTTGATTTCTGTTTCTGAATATTGATGAAATTGGATATATAGAAATCATAATACTTTTTTCGTTTCTAATAATGTGTGTGATTGCCTGTAAAGAATTTGTAATATGCTTTTTGTTTCTGATAATTAGTCGCACTAATTATAAGAATCTTATTATATTTTGTCTCTAATAATGAATGTCATTTGACTATTTAGATATCGCTTGTATGTTTTCTGTTTCAGTTGTGTGTGGATGAGATTGATTTTGTGAGGTTCGTGTGGATATTGTATGTGTGATCTATTTCTTTTGGTGATTATGGTATGTTGTTAGAAAGAAGATTCGGAAGCCTGCATATGTTATGTTTTTTAGTGTGTAAATTTTTGTACGTAATTTAGAGTTTAATAGTTCGAGGAAGTCACGTATAAAGTTCTTGATCTACGCCAGTTTCTGGGACCTGAAGGACTTTATGCTTAAAGAGTATAAGATCAGTAGGAAGTTAAAAATTTTCTGACAAACAACTGCATAAATATATACACATGTTTATCGTTGTACTATATTTAAAATTTATTCATATTTTTTTGTGATGTGTGTGGCTGCTTAATGAGATTTATAACTCACACTACATCGTTTGTTAGTTTTGCAGGTTGGCAATTAGATCGGTCAGCCATGAAACTTTGGATCCTTATGCTCGAGACGAGGATCACCCAAGTTGCAGTCACCAACTCTAGAGTCCTGTGAAATGTCATAGAAGTCTAGTAGTTATAATGATTATATTTTATCGTGTTGTGCTCGTTGTTTTGTATATATGTCTTGGGTGGACCGGAGGTCATTTTTGCATATTTGATTTTATGTCACATGTCATTTTGGTGTTGGAATGTATCCTGGATTGCTTAGTTTTAGGGTACACCATGTCTATTTTTCGTCAATTTTGAGGCTCAAGGAGATGGGCTATTTCTGTCTCCTGTCAGTGGTGCCCTGACTCTGACGAGTGTTACAGACAGCGGTCGGAAAGCCGTCCACCAATCGTGTTTCAATTTCTCTCTCATGTCCCCATTCTCTCTCTAAATTTGGGTAAAGTTTGTGTCTTCTCTCCAATTTTTGGAAATTATGACCCTATTTATAGCGAATTTTTCTGAAATTACGAAATGATCCTGAAATTTACAATTTGGCCCCAATGTAGAAATAATTTTAGAAAGTATCATTTTTTATGCTTTTTTATGCGAATTTCAAAACTTCTTCAACATAAAAGTTATTCGTCTTCAAAAAGTCGTTATAATGATTCAAGAATCACCTCATTCATAGTTAATTTGCTATTTTTATAGCCGAAATAAAAAACTTCATCCGTATAAAATAATATACATAAATCACATAATATGTTCTTTCGAATTTCGTGATTCCCAAAGCAATGAAATTCTACTTAGGATATTTTGACCTATATTACAACACTTAAACTCTAATTGTCTAGTATCTTTCCATTCCGAACCTGAAACACGATCCGAGAACCTTCCATCACTGTTCCAAAAAATCGGAATGTTACATAATGAGAACAATCCATTTTTTCAGCTTTTATTAATAAATAGTCGTTGACTCACATAATGTGCAGTTTGTCTTATAGATATGATTAATATCAAATTTAAGAAATGAATTTAATTAGGATCTTACCTCCAACCATACTTGTTCAAATAATGTAAGTCCTTTAACATTCTCTTAAATTAACAAAGGTGTCTTCTAATTATTGCATTTTATATTTTTTTTTATGATAGGAAACAAAATTAGATTTAGCTAGGTTAAGACACTTTTATATTTAACGTTAATATAATTTATAACTCTTAAACTTTCACTAATAAATAATTGAGTAATGAGTATAAAATAAAACTAAATAAAAATGAAAAGATAAGATGATATTAGTACATGTTTATTATTTAAATAGGCTATATTAGTAATGACTTTTGAACTCCTACTAATAAATAAGTGTGATTATTTATCATAGAAGACGAAATATATTTATACATATATTTATGAGAAAATATAAAAAAATAAAAAAAATCCATTATAACATCAATAAATAATTAAAACAACAATCAATTTTACCTATTCATATACCGAAAGTTGAAATTGTTATAATTCATTAAAGAACATTTGGTGGCGATATTTAATTTTTTTCTTAAATTACAACAATCAATTTTACCAGTTCATATGTCAAAATTTGAGATTGTTGTAATTCATTAAAAATCATTTGATGACAACATCAAATTTTTCCTCAAATTAAGGAAAGTTTCACATTTTTTTTTATGATGCACGAGAGAGCACTAATTTTTCCAGTTTTTATATACTTTATTGATAATACTCTTAACCAATATTATCTATTAAACGGTATAATAATGTTTGATTATAACGGAAGAAACGGCTAAACATACCTTGTTTGTTGTTGAAGACACGAAGTATATAATAATCAATTTGAATGTATTTTGGACGCAGATCCCAAGTATGCGCTTGCTTACTGTATGTGTATGTGTAAATATTTATAGCAAGAGATTGTTGGGAATTGAGAAAGAAAAAGGGTTTGGTCAACTTTTATAGAAAGTGGCTAGCTTTTAATTTGCCAAGTTTTTTTTATGTTTGTTAATTTATACATAATTTCATGACAGCTTTATTAAGTTTTAGTTGAACTATGATTTTTGATATATGGGTTACAAATTCATTAGCGGAAACACACACTAAGGGTGAAAATCAAATTTTATTTGTATTAAATGAATATTTTATCTACGCCACTTTTTGCATTTGATTCTTTTTCAATTAGTGGGTGGGTTGCTACTTGCTAGTGGCACCTAACTCTTGCACAAGCACAAGATTTTGTTGATCATTAGATCTGAAAACAAGATTTGCTGAGTCTTTCAGCAGAAAAAATAATACATACAACAAGGCTGCAAACACATAATGCCCACACTGATAGCAACAAGTTTTTGGCAAGCAAAATGGACTGATCAGTGATCAATTCAAGGCACATAAATAGAGTCAGGTGACATTGATATCATCTGCAAAAGACTTGAATTAGAAAATGTTTCCTCCAATGCTGGTCCCCTCTTGCTTCCTCCATTAATGCTCTCTTTTGTAATATGCACAAGCTCTTTTGCAACATCAATCATACCAATTTTCCCATCTCTGCCAAATAACAAACACCTAGTTGCAAGATCTGCTACCATCTCTATTTGCTCTCTATGAGAAGTTGGTTGCTCATGATAATAAAGAGATTGATCCACAATCTCTTCTATTTTCCCACTTCTTATTTTTTGCAATGTAACTGTTGGTTGCTCTGATTGTTTGCAACTTGTAATTATCTCTAGAAGTAACACACCAAAGTCATAAACATCAGTATTGTTAATACACATGCCTTCCTGATTGTGGCATGAATTAGACCCTATTTCTAGGTTAGAGCTTGGTAACCCAAACCCGGCAATCTTAACTGAGTAGTCTTCATCTAGAAAGATGTAACAGGATTTGAGGCCATGGTGGAAAATTGGAGGAGAAATCTCATACTGCAAGAATGCTAGAACACTAGCTGTTTCCGCAGCAACAACTAGCCTCTTGTACCAATCAAAGCAAGCTTTCTGTTCACTGCATTTGAACAAATGCTCTTCCAGGGTACCATTTGCAGGATACTCATAAACTACAAGTGGGGTGAATCCGGAATCTATACAGCATCCGAGGACGCAGGCCAAATTCCTGTGCCGAATTGCTGACAGAAATTCAACTTGTGATAAGACTTGAATAAGATCTGTTTCAGTCTCACATTGAACCTTCTGTACAGCTACATGTGAACCATCACCTATGACCCCGGCGTAAATTGAACCATTTTGTCCATCTGCCAGTTTTTGATAATCTTTGAATCCTCTGGTAGCTTCTTCTACCTCATGGTAAGTGAACAACCGAGTCTTGCAAGCTTTTCGGAATGAGATTGTACTATTAAAATGAGCCTGGTCATATTGATTAAATGATCCTGATTTAACAGGCCTTTTTAGCAGACACAATAGTGCTAATAAGGAGGCAATGAAGAAGGCTGGAGCAAGAACACCTGCATTTATATGCATTAAGTTAAATTGCATAAACTGCAATTTTGTAAGCACTCAAATCACAAAATGGCCTATCTACTACCATTACTTGCCTGCTAAAATTAAAACTTGTTTTCCAT
Source organism: Zanthoxylum bungeanum (assembly GCA_019454045.1). Classification (NCBI taxonomy): domain Eukaryota; kingdom Viridiplantae; phylum Streptophyta; class Magnoliopsida; order Sapindales; family Rutaceae; genus Zanthoxylum; species Zanthoxylum bungeanum. Next base: position 222,670 of record SKCR01029761.1, read on the forward strand.
TCTTTCTTTTGGTGAAGCAGTCCTTGCCATATGCCTCGTGTCCATCATTGAAGCATGCTGTCGAAAACATATCCAGTATGAGCAATGATATGGAGACTAAGCGATGACAAAATAGGATTAAAATATCATCAAAATAACATAGTTTTAGTCTTTTTTATTTTTTATTTTTATTTACCATTAAAAAGTAATCGTTGATAATTTTGTTTCGTTTTAACCTCCATTACTTTCCTTAGCATTTTTCATCCAATATTTAATTACTAAACAAGTGTGGTAAAACAAAACATGATTGTATTAGCAGTTATACTTTGGCCAGTCGCACCAACAAATATCGAAGTAAAAATTTATAATTTTTTTTCTTCTAATTATAGTTTACATAGTTGTTGCCACTATCATGATGACTCTTGCCCTAAAGAGATAATGACATGGGCTACTTTAATGATGTAAAAACAGATGAATTAATCATTAATTCAGTGAATCAGGCATCTTAATCACACACAACTAACTAATTTCAGCTGTATATCTTTTATCTTTTTGCACCCCCACTATCCTCAACAGCATTCATTTGATTCAATCAAAAACAGCAATTCAACTCTGGGACACTGCATCAAAATTGGGGGATGCAATTGTAAGCTTAGCACAGCTCAGCTCATCTCAGTATTGATTCGAAATTTGTTATCAAAAAGCTTCATCATATAATCAAGAAAATGAGGAAAAAAAAGTACTTACATTGTAAGCATCCAGTTCCATTAGCAAATCCATCACCTGCAAAACCATCCTGACACGAGCACCTTACACCAGATTCAACGGCAGTGGCATTAACAATGTCAGCATTGCTAGCACAAATTTCTTTTGATACATTTCTAGGAACTGCCCATTCTAATTTAACCCCACGTTTCCCATTGTTGCTTCCACGTGAAACAACCCAAGATGAAAATCCCCTGCATCCGAACTTTGAAAAAATAGAGAACCCATCACCAAAATGCCATATGCTGTTATCAGAAAGTGGGTAGCAGCAGGCAAGTGAGCCATCGTCATTGCCATCACAGCCTGGCAAGTTGTTTGTTTCACAGCCAGCTTTACATAAAGAGGAATCCTCACAATCGTATAAGCCTATGACATTATCAGCTGAGAGACCAAAGTAGTTGCTTTTAGCAAAACCAAATGCATTCAAATCATTGTACTGACGACAGGAAGTGGTGCCTGGAAAATCAACTAGTACTCCGTCGGAGAAAAATTCAAGAACTCGGTAGTTTTCAGTGTCGAGTTTGAGGTAAAGTGTAGTTGAATTCAAGCAAGTGAGATGAAAAGCACTACTAGTACTAGAAACTGAGGCACATGAAGTGTTCAAGTGAAATGGAAATGGGATGTTGTGAAATTTGCCACATTTTTCATTGCATTGAAGAGAAACACAGAGAGCTGATTGGTGAAGAAGTGTAAATATAATAAAGCAAGTCAAGTGAAGAGGTAACATTGCTTGCTGCAAAAGTTGAGAGAATAATTTGAAGGAAAAGGTCTTAAAAGAAGAAGAAGAAGAAGAAGTGTTCATGAGGGATGATATTGATACGTTTACGTTCGGTTCAAGGACATTTTGTTACAGTGGTGTTGATATGCCATGACACAATTAAGTGAGCCCAGATGGACACGTGGCAAGATCTGAAGGTTATTGAAGTTGGAGAAGAGGAGACGATTGGTCTCAAGAATGGGTTACAGCTCGTTCGTGTAGTACCATTTGGAATTGTGAGCTTTTTTTATAGGAGCGTGGCCTATGCGTTTAGCACTTCGATTCAGTTCACTTTGCTTATATAATCCTTTTTTTTTCCTCTCGACATAAATAATCCCGTTTTCGCTCTTTTTTATAACAATAATAATATAATCTACGTGGGTTTCGAGCATTGATAATGTAATTTTTTTGCATGTAGTTTGAGAATTACGGAATGTCAGATCTTAAGCTGCTTTGCTTACTATGAATACAAACTGAAATAATAACATTCTGTATCCCTGATTTCTTATTCTTCCCCAAATAAATTTATAGTTCTTGCATTTGTATGGAATAGATTCCAAATAGAAAATTTTGAATTTCAATCAAAATTTAGAATTTCGTACCAAAAGGTTCAAGATTTTGGCCGAAAAATCATCCCAAATAAAATTTCCAATTGGGATTTGAGACGATTTTTTGTCATCAATCCGAATTTTGGCTTAAAAGCCCAAATTCCAATTTATATTGGAGACAATTTTTTCATCTCAAATCATAATAGGGTTGAGACGTCCCTATTGTCATCCCTATTAATCATTAGGGATTGCAGAAAATCCCAAATTGCAATCGTGATTAAGGATCTGGTACCATTTGGTATGAGATTTAAGAGAATTTTTCATTCTGAATAAAAGATCAAGTCGAGATTTATGATGATTTTTCATCCTCAAAAAATTAGACATGGTTTTAAGATGATTTTGTTGGAAATGATGATCGAGTATCATTCACATTTTGTGTAAATATTTTATTATTTATGTAATATAATGTTTCCTTATCATGATTATTTATTTATTTATATGGTCAATTCTTACTTTTATTTCTATATTGTAAATCTAAAGGTTAGATTTTTCTAAAAGTTAGAGATTCCAAGTTTCACTCGAAACCTTATATAAAATTAGTAAAGACCTGAGAGTTACAACATATGGTTATTGTAGACGCTGGTTTTCGCCCGAGGTCTACAATCGAGATTTCGTAAGGGGACACTGGCGATCCTTGATCCCTGTCAACTGCTGTGAGGGCGGTAGGTGGGTGGTGATGAAAGAAATGGAGAGAGTGTCGTTCAGCAATGGGTAGGAGTGTTTCAGGTTCCCTCCCCTTTCCTTACGGAGCCTCCTTTCTTATATACCTATTTGAGGGGTGTGCACTTGATTACTCGTCTGTTGAGTCTTGGTAACGGTCGACTTTATGAGGGGTATTCACTGCTTTTTTCCCGTTGTGAGCTGGAACGGCTGAGTGGTGTTTATGAGCTTGGGCGTTACGTGGACTGGCGTGGGGTGAGCTTTGATTATGGTTTGGGCATGTGATATTTTATTGGGCCTATGTTTGTGGATCTCTGGGCCTTTATATACATCAAACCTTGGGGGTTCATTTAGTGCGAATCTGTGATGGTAACTTGGGCTTGGATCCATGCTGGGGGTCTAGTATTGGGCCCGAAGCAAAAGGTCGAAATTGCACTTGGACCAAATTTGGCCCGTACAGTTTGTCCCCTACTCTCTAAGTCAATGAGTCATTGTCTTTGAGAGTATTTGACGCGTGTGTCGCCTGGGACGAGGCCATAGTATGTAGGTGTACTCGAGCGTTGATGCTGCCTATTGATTGAACCAAACGAATGTCAAGTTATGAACTTGACTCTACAAGAACCATTAGGGAAGTACCCAGTCGACCGAACCAGATGATGGTCGGGATAATGAACTTGACTCTACCAGAGCCATTGGGGAAGTACCCAGTCGACCGAACCAGATGATGGTCGGGATAATGAAGTTGACTCTACCAGAGCCATTGGGGAAGTACCCAATCGATTGAACCAGATGAAGGTCAGGATATAAGTCATACGACATGTGTATTCCATTTCTAAAACTTGACTCGACATGAGTCCATGGGGGATGTCCCCGGTCGACTGATATAGATGAAGATTCATGATATAATTCATACGACGTGTGTAAACCATGTCTACAACTTGACTCGATATGAGTCCATGGGGGATGTCCCCGGTCGACTGGACTTGATGAGGCCAGGAAGATATAAGTCATACGACATGTGTAATCCATGTCTACAACTTGACTCGTCATGAGTACATGGGGGATGTCCCCGGTCGACTGATATAGATGAAGATAACATACAAATATTTTAAATTAATATAGTAATTAAATTTGTGTATTATATTTAATTATTAAATTAACATACAAATTAATTACTATAATTATACAAATAATAATATTAATTAATTAAAATAACCATGATTAATATTTAATTAAAAGATATGGTTAAAGTGACCAAATCCAAATACTTAGTTAATCCAAAATGTTGGATTATCCAAATATTTGGTTAAACCAAATTATTGGTTAAATCCAAATTTTTGGTTATAGTTAATATTTGACTTTGGTTAAATGATTAAAACACTCTGGTTTGGTTTACTTAAGATTATGGTAAACCATATACATAAAAAAGAAAACAAAAGCCAAGTGAGAAATAAAACCAATTTTGCCGTGAATGTGAGTGAGCAAGTTTGGAGCTCAAATCCTTACAAAAGTTTACCCAAACCCAAAGATAAAAACATATCTATAATCCTTAAGTGTTAAGGATGGATTAGTACGCTTGGTTTACACAAATTTTTAAGGGTTCAAGCGTTAGATTCCATTCGAAGTTAAAAACACATGAATGAATGGACATATCACGTCATCTGTAAATCAAGAGGTTGTCATTGTAAGTTAAAAACACATGAATGCACCAATCCACTTATTGGTTATCAAGAATTGTTCAAGGAGTACTCACGCTCTCATGCGAACCTTCCAGTGCAGGTACTCAGTCTCATCAAAGAACGAGAGACAATTTAAGGATAAATTCTTATATATATTTTAATGGATCAAAGATCGAGGTCAGTCTTTGATACCAATTGAAAATACGATTTTTGTCTAGGTTATGACCCTGCGTGAAATTAAACAATTACTCTAATATAAAACATGTTAAAGCTAGAGCGACTATGATTCAATTCAACAATCTCCCTTAAGTCTATGGAAATATGAATTAAAGCAAATATATCAAAGCAGTAAATAAAATCAATATAAGAATTTTATTGACGGTGTGGAAAACTCGTGCGAGTAAAAAATCACTCTGGGTATAGGCTACCACCTTAATCCACTATGATGGGAAATCTTACAACGATGGTATATGACCTATGGTGACAACTTCACCGACTCGAATACCTCTAGAATGTAATATCTCAAAGAGCTCCCCAAGTCCGCACCAAGCTGCCTTCCCTAAAACCTCTGAAGTAGGCATGCACAAGGTTTAGTTACGGTTCAAAATCATAACCGAATCGTGCGGTTGGCGATTTATCTTTGGCTGAACCGCAACTGAACCGTAGACTAACGATTCGGTTGTGATTTTGACCAAAGTTGAACTGCAACCGAACCATAGATCAATGGTTCGGCCTATGATTCGGTTGTGATTTTGGCCAAAGCCGAACTGCAACCGAATCATAGATCAACGGTTCGGCCTACAGTTCGGTTGTGATTTTGGCCAAAGCCGAATTGCAACCGAACCTTAACCGGCCGAACCGCATGGTTCGGTTCGATTTAAGGTTTAATTGATTACGGTTCGACCAAAACCGAATCACAATCGAACCTTAAATCGGCCGAATCGTGCGGTTTGGTTTAAGATTTGAAACCGATTTTTTTAATAAATTAAATTAAATTATTATAAAAATAATAAAAAACTAAATATTTACTTAAATATAAATAACATAATTTAAATTGTTATAAAAATAATAAAAAATTAAAGATTTACTAAAGATATTGATAATTTATTATTGTTTTGAAAAAAAGAGCTTGCACTTACATAAGCTGCCTACGTATCCTCTTGAGGCGTAGAGAAATCAAAGCTCACATAGTTCTGTTACATTTTTGTAGACATTGCATTTTTGCATATCAGCCCGATGATGAGTCTCGTAGGGAGACACTATCTCTTTAGTTGTGAAAGCCGCGGGAAACGGACGTTGGAAGGGTAAAGTTGGAAATTAGCATTTGGACGGATTTAACTCGCTTGTTTCGCTTCGGGTTCGCTTGTGGGACCTCTATTTTAAAACACGCCAAACCCATTAAATCACATCTCACAAATTAAATAATTAAAACATTTAAAATACATGTCACAAATTAAATTAAATTAAAATTAAATTGAATTAAATTAAATTAAATTAAAACCAATTATAACCAATTAAAATTAATTTCACAAATTAAATTAAACTAAATCCAATTAATTAAAACCAATCAATTAAATTGAATTAAATTAAAATCAATCAAATTAAAATCCAATCAAATTAATTCCAATTTAAATTAAATTAAAACAAATTAAATTTAAATTAAAACTAATACCAAAATTAAATAAATCTTTTCCTAAAGCAAATAAACCACTCACCAAATTAAAATAAAATTCCCCTACCCTCTCACTATAAAAGAAATACAAACCCTAATCCCTGAGCAGCCCTCACGATACACGCATAACACAATCTAACCCTAGATCTCCTTCTCTCTCAAAAAAAACTCACGGCCTCCTCTCCCTTTGACGATCCCTCACTCGAAAACAACACAAAAACCCTAATACAGACTCACGATCAACAGGCCACAAAGCTTCACGCAACAATAAACTCCCTTGACTCGGCCAAACAAATAGACAACCCTAACCCTTCACTCGGCAGCCACCAAGAGCCCCCACGCAGCACCTCCAACCCTCTCCTCAATTGATCCAGCGCACAGTCACTCACGAAACCTGCCATTCACGCACTCAAAACCTTCAGCACCCTCACTTCACGGCCTCACGCACTGCCCAGCCCCCCCACTCACTGCCTCTGTCTCACGCCATAGCTTCCCTTTATTCAACAAGACTCACGACACTCATCAAGAAAGAATAACCCTAAACCCTCCACAAACGATCAGACCAGCCCTCACTCGCAGTCCCCTTCTCCACGTAGAATCAACAAGCAACACACCCTAACAACCCCTCGCCTCTCGCATCGACAACCCCTACATTGCCTCACGCATCAACAGCCCCCCTCACATTGCCTCATGCATCAACAGCCCCTCACGACATAGCCACTGCTTCACGCTCTCCTCTCACGTAAAACCCTAATGACCCTCTCAGCACCAGGCCATACAACTGCACTCACACACTGCTGACCTAGATACGCCCATCTCCTCTCACTCTTCATGCAGTTCACGTCCCCTAAAGCAAACAGACCATAGCCCTTCAACAAAATCCCCTACGTGAACAGCTCTCATTCTCTTGCACATCGAACACCATCTGCCATGCCGAGCACAAAGGGAACAAACACAAGCCGAATCAAACCTTAAACCACCAGCTACACACGAAACACGACACCTAGAAACCTGCCGAGCACCCAGCCAAATGTGACCAGTGAGCAGAAACCCTAGAGGCTTCACGTAAGCAAAACACAAGCAAAAGAAAGCAACCCATAAGCCGAATCCAGCAAGCCAATCCTCACGCCTAACAACACTCAAACAGCAAGCAGTTCATGCCTGAATAAACCCCTCAACACAGCCCCAAAATCACGCCAAAACAGACCCTGAACTGCCTCACAAACACCCCCAAAATCCCCCTCAAACTCACGCCAAAACACAGCCCCAAACCTGCCAGTAGTCTACGCCCAAACCGCCCACTGCACAGCCCTTCACTGCCGAGAATAACCCTCCTCCACTGCCCTCTATTGCCGCACAAAAACCCTTCCATATAGTCGCACATCACACTGCATTATACACCCAAAACAGTCCAGAAACTGACCCAAAACTGCACAAAAAACTGCCCAGAATTCCTCTTAAAGATCACCAAAATCGCAGCCCCTTAACCCCTAAAACAGACACCAAAACAGTCCCTAAATTGCCTTAAAACAGTGACCAGAAAATACCTTGAAAACAGCAGCAAAACGGAGTGAAAACAGAAGCCCGAATAGCGGAACAGCGAGGAAAAGCGTTGGATTAGTGAACCAGAAAATTTGCGAAGCATCTACCCTTCTGACGGCCGTGTGACGCGCTTTCGAGAGACGACAAAAGAGGTTAGACCTGAGGGCCCTTTTATTTATTACTTATCTTCTTTATTTTTGTTTTATTTATTATGATATATAATTGCATGAGAGTCGTTTGAGGCATGATGTGATTGTTAGACGAGCGGGATATGTGTTCCCTTTTGTGGTATATCGGATGGAAACCCGGACGTAAATTCTATAGCCGATTCCGAATGGACGGTAGTATGGTCTGCACTCGGGATACAATGCCACGTACCACTTAAGATACACGTATCTCGTCTCATCCAAATTTGTATTTGAGCATGTTATAGTCTTTAGGTTATTCGTTTATTATTTAAAGCATGGTTTAATTTAGTTTGTTATTTATTTGTTAAAGCATATTTAGGTTGTTCCTTATGCATATTATTAGTTTACGATGTGTTAGGATAATGATTTATACATGTTGATTTAATGGTTCAATATGCTCGTTGTGTTACATTGCGTGGAGTTATTTGGATGAAGGCATGTTAGATCTAAGTACCCTTGAGCATGATTATTGAGTAGACTTGGTTGATTCATTGCACAAATTATATCATCACAAGTGACATAAGTAAGGGACCATTCCGAACCCAACGGTTTGAGGTCTTCCCTTGCGAGGGGTGAGTGCGGCCTTAAATCTTTGTCCCGGTTCACACCGGGTGGCGACTCCATGTTATTTCGTACTTCCCATCTAGGCCGCGAGCCTAGAACAGCGTCGCCCAGGTCCTGTTGTCTACAATTTTATTTTTAATAACTTACCCCATTAACATTTTATTCATCGTCATCTGGGGAAGGCAGTCCAGTTTTTTAGCCTTTGGATCCAGTTGTGTCTGTGTAATCACACAAATCTTCAAAAATTTCCTGCTGATTTTCTTATTCACGATGTTCCGCCTTACACAAATCGTCAAGACACGTTTGAGCTTCCGACTTCAACCTTGATTTTTTTCATCAAGAATATTACCTCTAATACTAAATTTATGCTCTACATATACATTTGAGACCGGTGTCGCTAATACCTCACTTGCAATCACAGCCAAGACTGGAAATAATCCTTGATGTTTTTGCCACCAATCAAGGATAAGAAATTACTCACCTATAAAAGTACTTTGGGGAAACTCGAAATATTTTGTTAGACATGCATTAATTTCTGAATTAGAAGTGGTGGACCTTGATTTTTTACATCACTGCATTAACCAACTTCTTCTAGCAGGAAGCTTAAATTGTTCAGTTGGTGCATTCATTGATTATGTAGTATTAGCTATTTGAATATGATATCTACTCCCATAATCATTATATAAATCAAGTAAAGTTCTCCTAACATTATTAATAATTGAAGAAATAATCACAGTTCTTTCTGTTATGGTAGGTGCTCGGAGCGCTAATTTTCTTATGTATTTCCTTGTAATACTTATGTAAAATATTTTATTATGAATAAAATAAACAGTTTCTATTATATAAGATTTCTTTATATATGGTAAAGACGTAATTGACCTTAGAATGATTAGTTATGATACAATTGTAAAAGCATCGCAACTGATATTGAGTTATATCATAACAGTATCATTTCTTTAACCGTTCCTGGTCAAGGTTTACATTACTTGGTCAGTAAGTAAACCCGTTGAGACTAGTACATGTCGTATATTGGAATCTTGAATTCCAATGGAATATTCTCAATGAACCATGAGTCTTGGAGACTCGTATAGACATGTATGTGTTTATATCGGATAAACATTGAACGACTCACCGAAGATTCTTAATGGATATTACACCAACGTCAATAAGAATCTTCTCGGGTTGAGTAGCATAGTGATTCTTTGACTTGAGATACCACTGTGGATATATGAGATATCCTCCACACTTTGTTGGCAGTCACGTCACCGACCTACTAAGGTCAGACCTCCGCCTGTTCGTTGGGTTTGGATTGATCCTCAAGAATATCATGTGTGTCTCCAGATAGAATCTATCAGCTCTGTGTACAGAGCATATGTATTCAATATGGAATTAGTAATCTGTTAAATCCATGGGCCCATGGTACACTGTAGAAGTGAGTTCTAAGTGTTATTAAAATATTACTAATAGAAATATCGACGTGATTATATCTATAGAGATTTGACATTTATATCTATATCTTTGAAATAATTCGGATACCTGTGACGGAGAGATTATACGTATGTAATGACCTCGACCTGTATGATTCAGTGAGTTTATATGTATTCGTCATAATTTACGGGTGGGTAGATTATGGACACGAAATTGGATTTCGTGACAGATATGCCTGAACCTAGAGAGTCCCACTAATGAAATATACTCGTAGAGCACTAGGGCAACTTTTATGAATAATATTGATTATTTATAAATCGTTTAACGGTTAAACGAAAGATACATGCAAAAGGACTTTTTGGTCATTTCCTAATTAATGTGTATTTGTATTTAATGCATGATTTTATTAAATACACATTAATTAAATGTCAAATTATGATATTTGACATATATCATTAATATATGTATTTGGATTATTTAAAGTAAATATAATACATATATTTGAGATATTTATATTTATTTAATTAATTAATTATTAAATTATTAAAATAATTAAAATATAAATATCTATCATTATGATAAAGTTAGAAAATAATTATGTAGTGTATTTTTTTGACTTTACATTAAAGAAAAAGGTAGTAAAATGGCATTTGACTTCTTTGATATTTGTTTGAAAAAATTGAAAAATATCTAGTTTATTTTTCTCTCCAAATTCGGCCAACCCTAATGATATTTAAGGGTTTTTATTTTTTCATTTGCTTCATACTTTTTGAAGCCACCAAAAACATAAAAAAAAAACAAAAAAACAAAAAAAAAAGACTTGAGAGAAAAGAGAAGAAACCAAGAAGAAATCAAAGAAAACTTGGAATTTAGTAAGTATTTCCAACTTTCCAACAGAAGGAAACTTGTTCCTTTTATTCTTGCCTACAACATGTTATAACATCCTCAATCCGGGAGATGCTACCGGCAGGGAATTGGCCGTACTATTCCTCTGAGCCTCTGACTCTCTGACCATAAACAAATACTAATACTCTTATCTCTATTTAAATATCTTATGTATGTGACCGTAGCCCAAGCTTAAAAACTTAACATGCAAACTCAACATTAATAATTATATATTCAATAACACATACTTTTACAATGACTATCACATAACCAAAGACTAATACATAACTTCTACTTGACTCTGACTGGACTCTCACTCTCTCCGACTCAAACTGGTGGACTCCATACCCTAGTGACTACATCAGTATCCGTCCTCCCGAGCTCGTCCTCTATGATCCTGCAAAATAGAACACTGGGAGTGGGGGGTTAGACCATTGTACGATCTAAGTGAGTGGACGAAAACTGAAATATTGTTATAAAAATATTTGGTTCTAAAACCAAGGTTCAAGAAATGGCTTTATACAGAAACTTTTTTTCCGTCTGAAAACTATGGGCTTCTTTCTGAAAATCTCTTCTGAACTCTTTCTGTAAAACTTATCTTTTCTGAAGGTTTCTTATAAAACTGTTGTTTTTGGAAAACTTTCTTTTCTAAAAACCTTTTCTGAAAACTGTATCTGAAAACTATTTCTGAAATCTGTATCTGTCTCTGAAAACCTAACGTATGGGGGCATTACTTATCGTCGTCCCTCCATACGCCTAACTAGAGCCAGAAGTTCAAACCCATGACTTTGGGGCGATACGTATCACCGTCCCCCAAAACATGTCACTCATGTTCCTGAAACTAGTGATCTTGGGGCGTTACGTATCGCTGTCCCCCAAGCCACTGAACTAGAACTGGGGGTGCGGATCTATGCTACCCTCCAAGCTCTGAATCTAGGATCTAGGAGCGTCTGTCATCCCTAGTCCTGAACTAGAATCTAGGGGCGTTACGTATCGTCATCCCCCAGTCCTCTACATGTGCACATGTGATGTCTGTCAAATCCATATCTTAATTTAGATACATACTGAGGTGGGTTTTTCCCCATGCCTCGAAAAATATAAAAAGTCATGCTATAAATTTCAAAACTGTATAAAACACTATATTTAATATGAAACTGAAATCAAATATGGGTAATGCACTATGTGCTGGAAAAATTAAGTCTCAATTCATAAAGAATAAATAAATAATCAATAAAAAAATCAACTTGAAAAGAGAAGTGTCCACTCACAGATTTGGAGTTCTGCTAACACAACGTCATTTCACCGAAAGGTTTTGTGGTTCTTGTGATAACCCCTAATTGATAAATCTGATTAGAAAATGAATCGTGGAGTAAATTACGGAATTAAACTAAATTTATCAATTTAAATACTCGTTATCGCTTTCAGGCATAACATACTTATTTTATGATGTATTGTATATAAACAAGTCGATACGATACCCCCTAGGGTGGCCTCTAACATGCTAGGGTGAAGCTGGCTGATAAAAACTTATTTGGGATGGTTTTGGGTCACACGTCACGACGCAAATCCTTGCGCGTCGCGACGCTCAACATTTCAGAAATATTCTGTCATTTTTCCTGTGCATGTCGCGACGCAAGGCCCTTTAGCATCGCGACGCGAATCAGTTTTCCAGGATTCTGTGCTTGTTTTCAAGGTCCATCAAAAGCACCACAAACACTTCCATAATAAAATTATTGCACAAATCAACTTATTGAACTTCAAATTCACATATTCTATATCAAATTATCATCTTCAAACAATGATTTAATCTCATTATCCATGATTTAACTACCCCTTTAAATTTGGGTTCTTAACTTCAACAATCACTTTCTTTACTTATCAATCAACAATAAGCAACCCTTATCATTCCAACATCTCTATTTTATCATCAAACTTTCAAAATCCAACAAATTAAGTTTTGGGTCAAGTTTCTTTACCTTATTCTTCTTTATTTCCTTCATATTCCAAGTCTTCAATGGTTGACAATGTTCTTCCTTCTTTATCTTCTCCCTTTTTTCTCCATTTTCTTTCTCTTCTTCTCTTTTCTTTCCCACGTTTCTTTTTCATTCTCTTATTTTTTTTAATTTTTTATGAGCAATGAATAGTAATCTCCTTATATACTAGGGCTTATTTGATATTTGGATTAATGGAGAAAAGCGTAGAAATGTGGAGAAAGTTTGAGATTTTTCTAGATAGGTCCGAAGTCACTATTCATGCTAATTTGTGACTTGCATTTTTTACCGGTTTCTGGTTCGAATTCGGAAAATTATTCAACATGGAAGTTGTAGGTCTCGATCGCATCTTTCCGCCGATATAAAATTCATAAAAATCGGAGTTTATATGAGAAAGTTATGGCCCAAATACTATAGGATATCCGGAGTGGAACTTTATACAGTTTCGTATCGGAATTTCGGGGAATTTACCGATTATCCCCAAAGTCATTTCCATGAATGTATATGTGTCCCAACATAATTTATATTATGTTATCTTCATCCCGTAATATAACAGTACTACAATGTAATAGTAGTAGAGACTACCGGTCGTTACACATGTGTGGTTCTTAAGTTTTTCTACTCTCTTATATTTGATGATCTTTTTGTCATTCTAGAGTTCTTAGGCCACTCATTTATGACCTAAAATTGTTCTTGAGTTGTTTCAAAGTGGTGAGACTTGTTTGGTGTTGTAGATATTAGATTAAAGTGTTGGATTTGTTTAATTTTGGTTAATTTTTTTAATTGGATTAATTTGAGAAATTAGGGTATACCTCCACCAAAATTGGGACTTTTCATATATGTGTTGTATAATGATGTATATAAAATGTACATATCATTTGGTGTTGATTGGAAATCATCCAAAATTGTTTTGAACAAATTTGGACCAAAATACACAAAATGGAAAATTTGTGATGCATTCGGCAATTGCAAGATTTTTTGGGATTTGTGTTGTGAGTTGTATTTTGATGTATATGATATGTATAAAATATTTTGGTAGTAATTTGAAATCAGTTAAATTTATATTTGACAAATTAGGACTAAAATGATCAAAATGCAAATATTTGGGGTCTCACGGTAATTAAAGGAAAAATCTAATTTTTGGGTAAACAAAAATTCAGTTTTTAAGTATTGAGTAATTAGAATAAATAAGTTTATTTTAGTTGCCCGAGAAAAATTATTGAAATCGGTAAAATTTATTTTTCCGCGTTCCGCTACGTTTACCCCTAAAATCCCCTACACTTTCACCTAATAAAGCATAAAAAATTTGTAAAATATTTTCCAAATCTTCAATTTTAAACCTTGGATCCAAAACAAAAGCAACAAGATAAAGTAATGGTATGTCTATTTAATAATTAAGTCATTTTGTCCTCATTGATGCAACACATTGTTTAATTACATTTGAAAAATCGTCAACAACATTGTTAGGATCATTTAAAATATTGTATCATCAAATTCGTTATTAGGATCATCAAAAATATTGTTAGGATCATAAAAAACATCATCAAATTCGTTGCTATTATTATTAGGTTCGGCTATTATCCCAACAATGTCAAGACTTGTAAGGAGAAAAATATTTGAAGTTGGAAAATAAACACCACTTAAAATATTCGGAGAATAGTTAAAAAAAAAAAATTAAATCCCTAAAATTTTTGAATAAACTTCCCAATGACTAGGATATAAAACTACATCATATTGATAGTGAGCAACAAATGAACATAATAAATCTTTATATTCAAAACTTTCATTTAGTAAAAAATAAGTAGAATTCCAACGAATTGGAACATCACTGTCGATTTTTTTTGGCCTAACACCATTTTGCTTTTAAAAAAAAGTACATCATTCTCTTCTAATTTTAGAATACGGCCAAATTAAAATAATTGCTTTTTTAATAGGTGCAATATGAGAGTTTAAAGATTTCAAACCATCTTGTACACATAAACTCAAAATATGACATGCACATCGAATATGGAAAAAATTACCTCCTAAATTTGGTTGGCAAATAACTTTAAGTTTATTAATTGATGTAGTATTAGCCGATGCATTATCAAATCCAATAGTTAAATTTTTTTCACTAATCCATATTGTTGTAAAATATTACTAATCATTACATAAATATTATAAGCAATGTGTGCATCATCAAAAAGTCGAAATGCAATAATTCTTTTTTGAATAAATCACGAATCATCAATCCAATGACATGTCACACCTATGTATGAATGTGACTACCAATAGTCACTACATATGTCACTACAAATTGAAACAATACCTTTAAGTTTAAAAAATAATTCCCTTAAATTATTTTGACATTTTGCATACAATTCCAATATTGTTCTTTTACATGTCATCCTAGTACATTTACATGCAGTAAAATTCAAATGCTTCATGTATTAAATCATTAAAAGACATTTTTCATCAAAAGTAAAAGCTAAATGTTCCATGGCAATAAATTTAGTTAGATTATCTTTCCATTGAGATTCATTATATTTAAATAATTTAGTAGAAGAAGAAGAACCTAGACCAGAAGCAGAAAACCTTGTCATTTGTGTTTGTGTTATATCAATCCCAAACTCAACTTTATGAGTACTCATCATAGTTCCATATCCATCGGTGTGTTTGTAAATTTATAGTGTTTATTGATTGCTAGTTTAATATTTTGATTCCATTGTGAAATTGGCCCAATGAATTGGGATTTCCCTATTGGGCCGGGTTTTATGATACCTAAAATGCCCCCAAAATATAGTTATTAGGAGGGGTAAATTAGACCTTTTAAAATTTATTATTTTTAAAAAATAATTGTTAACGTTTTAACTGTTAACCGTAACGGTTCGAACCGGAACTGTAACAGTTATAGTTCAAATCGGTCCAACCGTCGGTTTGGACAGTTGAAATTTTGGCCCAACCTTAACTGAACAGAACTCATCCGATTAGATTACGGTTTGCGATTCGGTTGGTCAATGGTTCGGTTGCGGTTTCAAACCGCAACCGTGTGCATGTCTATTCTAAAGTCTCTAAGTGGATCAACCCTGCGAACTCGCAACGTCGGAATTCCGACTATCATTCTTCCTCCTAGAGAACTCTGAATACTTAGAAAATTTGATTAGAGTTGTGTTTCTGTGTTGATAGTAAATCAAAACTCAATCTCATAAAAAAAAAAGACAGTTAAACCAAATGGGACTTCTAGGTGAATTATCAAGAAGGTTGAAAACAAGCAATGTTATAGCTTATAATAATATGTCTCCAACAATTGATAAGGTGGTTCACTATTTGTTTATATAGATAGGGCAAAGATAGACTTTTCCTTATGCAAAACTGGCTCAAAAACACGTCTAAAATAACCCACTTACGCATAGTCGTTCGAACGTCACAAGAACGCGAGCAGTTTCGTAAAACTGTTTGAAGGCGGTCTTGAACGCACCTCGAACACAAACACTCATGAAGGTTTCGTTCAGGAAAATGAATGCAAGTCGCACGGGAAGCTACTGCGAAGTTTCATTTGAACCCAAACTCAAACGTGACACGAACGTCACACGTTCGAACACAAACACGAACGCATCACTAACGAATATTTACTATCTTCATGCACAATCTGTCAAATATTTGTCCTATTAATCAGAGATCTTTAAGACTCATTACAATTCAATTGAACTTGTTTTGTTTATGAAAGTTGCCAACACACATGGAACTAATAGAATATATATATATATATATATATATATAACAAAGAAATTGTCGAAATAAAAAGATTGATCAGAATTCTATCTTGCGCGCGTTCTGCCGTGTTCAACAGTAACACATCCCAACAGATTTTTCATCTGAATCAATAATTAAGATGAAACCAGGATTGGCAAATCCCCTCCCTTCCCACCTATTTGCCATCTCTATTGATAATTGATCAACACTTCATACTCAGACATATATGGTTAGTGGAATGGTAATTTAGTCTCAACTAGATATTGTTAGGGACAATGATTTTTAAGCTCAAGTTCTAAAGTTTTTGATAAACAAAAGTTAAAATGATTTTATCACATAATCATTTGATTTTAAGAAAACATATAATTCTTCTAGTATTTTTGACAAACTTTATATTTAAAATTCAAAATTTTCAAATACTATCAACTTTCATTCAGTAATAATTGTGGCGTAAAGATAAATCAATACTACAATAATAAACAAAACATTAGTTTCTCTCAAAGAAAACTGGTGTGATGTGAAGGATCAATTTGATACCACTTGAGAAAGTATATCCTTATTTGAGAACATATAAAAGATCTGGGTGTCCGATGTTATTACACAGAACAAATTCCAACCTCCCATTGTTACCCAAATGCTTCCATGCCCGGTTGGTATTTTACACGCTTATTGGGTTACCGGATGGTGGTTAGGGGTGTGAAAGACTCAAATTTTGAAAAATCTAATCATATTTTAATTATTTTTATTTATGTTTGGGTCTGAAAAACACACTAAAAGCACCAATTCAAAATTTAATAAATTGAGTTTTTTTAATATTTTGAAAATATTAACAAATAACAATTGAATTTAAAGATGGATTTTTCGCATCGCATCTACCAACCCTAGTAGTGACAGCTGTGCGTTTATAGATTGTGAAGACCAACTTGTGTGTAATTTGTGGTTTTTGGTGCAAATTTTTGGCTACTTTTTTCTTCGTTTTGTTGTGATCTTTGTATTGGGATGCCAAATTTAACTTGTTACCTACGTGCCCAGACCTTGAAAGAACGAGAAAGCATATGGGCCCAACAAATTTTGTCTCATTTTCGGTTTGGTGGGCTTTGAGTGGGCTATTTACCCTATAACCTCCGAGTTGTATGTTTTTATTCGTGACTCTGATCAGGCAGAGAAAAATTATCATATGAAATTGGAGATACTGATGATCAGGCTTGCATCAATGTTATGTAATAACGCTGCTCTTCCCTTTACACTTCTTTATTTTTATTTTTATAGGTAAATCCCTCCCGCATGTAATGGGATAATTATAATGGAATCATCCTATCGTTCTTTTCAAATAAGATATTATAACCCATGTATGTGCCACACACAATATCAAGTAAAGCCATTGAGACTCTCCCTACAACTAACCATGTTAAGGCCCGGGGACTTTCCTTTTTGCATTTTACTAAAAATTAGGGCTCAAATAAGCACCAGGTGCTGCTGAGATGCCTGATGACATTATCAAACAGCACTCTAGGGAAAATTGGTGCTGTAAGTGAACTCCATACACCATTAAATCTCATCTTAAATCCTTGTAACTATGAATGATAGACGGAACATTCATGTAGCCACCACCACCATAATTTTGTTAGCATATGATATAGCTATCTCTATAACTTAGCTGAATCAGTGTCACAACAATGAGCAGATATAGAAAGGTAAAAATAAAATGAAATAAAAAAAAAAATTACTAAATTTAAGTAAAAACCTTTTGTTTTCAGCAGGGAGGCCAAGATCATGGCATAATTCAATACTTGATGTCTTGATGATTCATGTCTGAGTCTGTCTTTGAAATGAAATTATGTGCAGTTGCATAAGTTCAAGAAAGCAAATAAGTCAAGTCGACATATAGTACAACAAATTACTCCATGAAAAAGTTTCG